>WMED01030811.1:0-10040 GCA_019650415.1 Pipa parva | reverse complement strand
GAATCCGCTGTTTGCGAATTCGACAGTCGAATTTGCACCTTAGTGAATAACCCCCTGTATGTTCTCGTACTTGCATGGGTTTCCACCCACAATCCAAAAACATACTACATAGGTGTGTGTGTGTGTGTGTGTGTGTGTGTGTGTGTGTGAGACTGAATAGAAATTAGATTGTAAGTTCCAAAGGGCAGGGACTGAAGTGAATGATGAATCTCTGTAAACAGCTGCGTAATACAGTATATCAGTGCTATATGAATAAATACAAAATATTTATATCACTGACTATCTAACCAGGAAGATTTACATTTACTAAACTTGCTTGTTAAAGTCTTTGTAAATAAGCATAAAACAGAGGTATCACATCTTCAAAAGTAATATAGGTGAATGCAACATCTTAATTCTAAAATGTAGTAATAATACAGGATTACACTACAAGTCAGTTTATATCTAGTACAGCTTTTGGAATAGGATAAATATGATCAAAAGATGTATTTCTAAAAAGGTTTACTAATAAAAAGAATTGTTTTTTTAAATAAATGTTTACGAGACAAAGGAAAAGAAGGAGAAATAAACTTTCTTTTTCTTCTTTTATACTTTCCTTTTTTCCCTCAGATAAAGAGGTTTGCTAATAAAAAATAATTATTCTTTGAAATAAATGTATGAGACAAATGCAAAGCAAATAGTTGATATAAGTACAGAGCAAATCATTTAATACTGATTTAAATGAGTTTAATTTTTCTTTATGTAAACTTTTATTGTAATGTTACAACCCCCTTTTCTTTCTGTTATCCTACCCAAAAGTTAAAAATCTTCAATAAAAAAAATGACATTAAAAAAATGTATTTCACCCATGCACCTTCCTTCTAGTTCTGAGATATGTCCCTAGTTATGATGTGTGCACCTAATACAATTCCCTTGGAGTATTTGGGCAATTGATTACTATGGTTGCACCTAACCTTTGTAAATAGGATCCCTATTTGGCGGGGACGCCAAAGGTATTACTTTTATGTATCTGTGTCCTTACAGGATGATATAACCCTTCCATCTGTTTGATCATTATGAGAGGAGTGCAGTGTAGATATATCCTTTTAACTTGACTAGTTAGTATTCCTGCTCAAGCAGATGTTACGCTGTACCACTGGGGGAAACCTTAGGTCTCAGATATCCATGTTCCCCCTCTGCATATTTGGGTGAAAGAGCAGCAGAGAAACAACTCTCTCTCCTTCAATTCCAAAAGTGAAAAACTGCTCTCCTCAGAAGATATCCTGGTCTTTTAATGAGGTTAGCTATAAAAAGCAAATGCTTGGAATACTTTGACATAAAGGTAGTGTGATGGTGTTGTATTTGAGTGGAGGCATTTTGCCCCAATTATGCAGACATACTGCTGGAGTTCAGTGCAGAGTCTGTAAGTCACCCCAGCGGCAGGCTAGAGCTTGATTAAAAGGCAGCTGGGAAAACCAATTGCGGGTGGAGTTGGAAGTCAGGAAGTGATTTCTGTGGCTAAGGCTGAAGATCCTTGTGAGAGAAACAGGTACTAGTGGTTAAAGACTCTGCTATACAACTTGGCTTTGCAGCATTATGAAACCCCAAGGAGAAGGAAAGGTACTCTGTTTTGTTAGCCAAACCTGTATGGGATACAGTTGCCAACTGTGTTTTTCCTGTGGAAATTGCTATTTTTTTAAATGACTGATGTTTTGCCAAAGAAAGGCTGTGTTAAGTTTGTTTTTCCGTTAATAAACATTTGAATATGAAGGAAACTCGCTGTTTGCAGTGTGTTAAACCCTAAAGACTGCTCTAGCACTTGAATGATTCCCTACAGTAGGTAGAAGGTATGGTGAGGGTAGATAGCTATAAAAACGAACAGCCATCAGACCAACTAAAGAACAGCTGATATCAAATTTGTTGTAATTTCTGCAGTTTGTAATGTAAAGTGTGTTTCATGTGAAGTGTCACATCTATAGGGTACAAGGCTATATATAATCTTGGCATGTAGGAATTTAGAGATTTTCTTCCATTATTCCCTACACATACTATGAATTTTGGTCAACCTGGATGGGAAGTTTGATATACAGCTATTATAAATTGAACCTCTCCCTGCTCCACTCATAGCCTCCTCCCCCTTCCACTATTCTGCAATATCCTCTCCCTGTCCCAGATAAACAATCTGCATTGCATGTTTTTGTATTTATTCGAATTATTGATTACACTTTTCCTCTAATATTTATCTTTTATATACAAATTTATTGTACTCATTGTGTTTTATAGTGTATATTTATATATGGATACACTTTAATTTTGCTGGTATGTATACATGTACTACTCAGTGACAATAAACTCATCTAATCTAATCTTAAGGTCTCTCCAAAAATGTCAGAATGGGTTCATATCTGGCTCTAAACTGGGCCACTAAAGAACATCTGCAAACCTATCCTAAAACCACTCTCTAAAGTAATTCTCCTGCATGGTTAGGTTTTGTACCCCAGTTCCTGCAACTATGAAACACCCCCATAACATGATGTTGCCAGTGCTATGTACCATCATATGGATGGTATTTTCTAGGTGATGTGCTGGGTTCATTCAAACATAACGCTTGGCATTCAGTCTAAAAAGTGCAATCCTGATTACGTCAGACTTGAAAATTTTGCCTGCCACCTGAACTCTACCATAAAGGCCTGATTGGTGGAGTGCTGCAAAGATTGATGTCCTTCTGGAAGATTCTTCACTGTAAACTCTGTCAAATTACCATCAGGAACATTCCCACCTCCTTCACCAAGGTCTTTCTCCCCTGTACAATTTGTCTGAGCATCCACCCCTAGAAAAATTTATGATGGCTAGAAACTTCATCCACTTATAAATGATGGACGCAATTGTATTTTTTTTTTTTTTTTAGATCAATATTACAGCATTTTTTTCTAACCTTCACAAAAGCTGTGCTGCAATCTCTTAAAGAGACAATCTGTAACTTCTTGGCTTTGACTTTACTCTGACATGCACTGCGGGAACCTAAAAATTTGTGTTTATATGTTCTGTTATATTTCAGTTTTTAATTTGTTTTAATTTAATTTTACATAATTGCACTATTATTAAGTTAGTAAGAGGCCAGCTGCTTGCCTAGGTTTTAAAGTCAAAGATCAGTGGAAAGTATAGATAAACCTATACCATATTTACAGAACTGTTTGCAAAAGATTCATGTGCCTTGTAAATCAACATTTCAGTCCCATTTTCAAAAGCAGTAAACATGGAGTTTTTGCTAACAGTGCTGAGAATATGGTGTATATTTTTGAAATATACAGTATGTGTAAATATATAAACAAACAAGACACCTATGATTATATTACGTGTATCAGCAAATAAATATTTATCACATCCATTGACCTAAATGCGTTTCAAATACCTTCAACTATAACAAGGAAAAATATGAAGAATTCCAGACTGAAAAGCAATGTCCTGGAAATGTGGACACTGCCAGATGCATTTAAAATGTGATTCACAATTTGGAACTGGATGATCTATCAAAGTAACTCATTGTATATTCAAAGCATACAGCTGAGTCATAAAAACAAGAGATTGTAAACTATCACTGATTCCAATCAAATTCAAGATTGGCTATTAATTTGATTGGAGCATTAAATCAGGAGTAGTCTGTAAAATACACAAATTAGCACTGAATTATATACTATTCTTTCTTTAAAGATAATTACATGTATTTTTCACAAGTTCATATTTTGTAAATTATTTAAATTCTAGAACGCATTTTGCCTGGAGCAAAAAGATTATAATTAAAAGAAAGTCTACGTGCATCCTTCAGAAAATATGTAGAGTTTGTGAACACTGTAACATATAGATAATATACAGATTTCTCAAGGCTGAGAGATATAGTTAAATCCACGTTTTAAGATGAATACAAAAAAACTACAATTGCCTGAAAAAAATAGTTGATTTAAAGAAACAAATACATCTTTAAGTAAAATATTTTTCTAAAAGCATATTTGTCAATCCTGTTGTTTATTGAGATGTTATATTCTATATCATGACAATTTACATTTTTAGGCAATTTCTATTGAGAATAAATCTCATTGATGTCAGTACGGCTATCTGAAGGTTGAAATTCACCTTGTCACAGTAATATACAAACCTGTGCCAGGCCCTCTGGTCCATCATAGAGACACATGTCCAATAATGTAATTTTGGAAATTGAAGACTCCTGCTACCCGTAACATTATAAATAATGAACAGGCTATGTCTTAGTGACATTCAAGAACTCAGAGAGGCCATTTAAAGTTAATTTATACATAAGAGGCCAAGTACAGGTTTATCTCTGTTGTGGGACTGAAATAATAATGACACAATAAGGATTGTTTGGAAAACAGATAACAAATGCAAAGTTTTCCCATTTCTTAAAGTGGAACTGCTTTTTTCCTTTTTTATTTATTTATTTTTTTTATTAAGGAAGCAGTGAATGCTAAAAGCAGTGCTGGCCAACCTACAGCCCGCAGGCCATATCCAGCCCTCAAAGCTTCTGCCCCCAGTGCAGGAAATCGGCAACAGTTGGAAGGACCTGATCAGCTTACTAATGAACAGGATGTCAGTTCAGTAATATGCTGTTTGTAGTATCTTAGAATTGGGTGGAACACTTACCCGCATTGTTAAGACCCTTACTTCCGGGTTCGGCATGTGTTGGAATGCATATGCATTCCATTAGTCAGCATCAGCTGTTGATTTATATGGCCCCCAGGCCAAAAAAGGTTGGGCATCACTGCTAAAAGCATTCAGCTAAAATGTCAGTAAAAGAAGCAAACTCCCTGCTTCTTCTCTTCTCCGATGCCCAACTTGAATCAAAAGTTGGGTTGGGTGAAGCTAAATTATGATTCACATTATAGCTCCTCCAATCAGAACTCTACTAGATCGTTATTTAAGGGATCTGACTGAAGGAGCTATAATGTCAGTCTTCCTTTTAGCAATGCCCAACCCCACTAGAGATTAAAGTCGGGCATCAGAGCAAAAAAGAAGCAGGGAATTTGCTTCTTTTACTACAGTATTATCTGAATGCTCTTTGCATTCAGCTAAGACAACTCCCTGCTTCCTAAAAAGAGTCTGTTAAGTGGACCTGACAGTTCCGCTTTAATTAAGAACCCTTAATCAGTTCTCAGTCATATATAACAGTGGAAAAGAAATATGTACTGACAGGGACACCAAGGGCAAAAGTTATTAAACTTAAAAAGACCGCTCTGGGTCTTTCTGAATTCACTGGGAGAAATCTCACATTGGTCTCACGAGATTTCTTTCGAGATAGAGTTTTTCGATGGAAGGGTAGCCATGCTACTACTGTATGGGTAGAAGGGAGCTTAAAATTTCACCTCTAACTATTGCATTGTAGAGTATATGAGGGGTGTGAACTGAACAGGGAACTATGGGGATGATCTGCTGCACTGTATGGGGCACAATGGGGCAGACTGCTGGTGGTGAGCACATTTTAGCATTTTCACCTAGGGCAGGGGTAGACAAAACTTTACTACCAAAAGAGCCATTTTGCCCCCTCTTCCACTACAGAAAAATAGGCTGGAGCCACAAAACATAACAGCTTAGAAACTTTTTTTACTCTTACTTGTTACAATGACATAATACAACAAACAGAAGAAAATAACAAAAATAAAATATATAAATCAAAATTATATTGATAAATAACCTTTATTCTTTTTTTTTCCCATTTGTCAACCAAGGCAGAAGGGAGCCACAACAAGGAGGCTGAAGAGCCACATGTGGCACCAGAGCCATGATTTGCCAACCCCTGATCTAGGGCACCATTAAACCTTGTCCATACAGTGGCAAGAAAAAGTATGTGGACTCCTTGAAATTTTATGGTTTTCTGCATTAACTTGTCATAAAATGTGATTTGATCCTTATCCAAGTCAAGCGTATCGACAAATATAATGTGCCCAAAATAATAACAAAAAAATTTTGATCCCTCATATTTTCATTATGAACAACAATGAAAACATTGTAGTGCTAGTGGATAAACAAAGAGATACATCTGGCGTAAAAAAGGCACTGCACATATCCATAAAAATATCATCCCAACCGTCAAGTATGGTGGAGGGAACATCATGATTTGGCCCTGCTTTGCATCAGAGCCTGGTCAGTTTACAGTCATTGAGGGGAAGATGAATTCCCAAGTGTATCAAAAAAATTCTACAGGATAATGTGAGAAAGTGTCTGTACGCCAGTTGAAACTCGGTAGAAGTTGGGTGATGCAACAGGACAATAACTCAAAACACCGGAGCAAGTCCACAACAGAATGGCTTATGAAAAACAAAATCTGCCTTTTGGAGTGGTCAAGTCAGAGCCCAGATCTCAACCCTATAGAAATGCTATGGATTGACTTGAAGAGAGATGTACACATGAGGCGTCCAAGGAACATGACTGAGCTAAAGCAGGAAGAATGGACTAAAATTCCTCCTGAACGATGTGCAGGTCTGATCCACAGCTACAGGAAATGCCTGGTTGAGGTTATTGCTGCCAAGGGAGGGTCAACCAGCTATTAATTCCAATGGTTCACTTACTTTTTCCACTATCACTTTTAATGTTGAATGAGTATGTTCAATAAAGAACTGAAAGAAACTTTTTTGTGTGTTATTATTTTGGACACATTATATTTGTCGATATGCTTGATTTGGATGAGGATCAGATCACATTTTATGACAAGGTAATGCAGAAAACAATAAAATTTCAAGGGGTTCACATACTTTTTCTTGCCACTGTATGTGTGTATATATATATATATATATATATATATATATATATATATATCTATATATATCTATCTATATCTATCTATCTATATCTATATATCTATATCTATATATCTATAGATATATATCTATCTATCTATATATAGATATATATCTATATCTATAGATATATAGATATGTAGGATGGAGTGGCCATGTTAGTCCACAGATGCAAAAAAAAAAAAAAAAAAAAAAAAAAAAAAAAGAAAAGAAAGAGCATTACAATACTTGGTGATAGCATGTTTATTGGACTAAGTCAGTTTAGATAGACAAACTTTCAAGAGGTCTGTCCTCCCTTTCTCAAGTATAATAATAAAGAGTATTGCTTGAGACTTGAGAAAGGGACGACAGACCTCTTGAAAGCTTGCAATACTCATTTATGTGTGTGTGTGTGTGTGTGTCTGCCTGCATGTGTTACTCAAGGACATCTGCAATTTTGTCCTAAAATCACACATAGTCATTTTCCTACTTGGTTATGTTCTGTATCTCAGTTCCCATTTCCTGCAATTGGAAAAAATTCCCATGACATGATGTTGTCAGCACTATGCTTCACCACTATGCTAAGTTATGTGCTGGGTTCCTCCAAACATAATGCTTGGTATTCAGCCCAAAATAGGGAAAGGAGGATTGGGGGAAACACAGTATGATAGCCTTGGCTCCAAGAGTTTATTTTTTCTCCTATTGTTATTATTCTGCAAAATCAGTACTTAAAACAGTTGTACTTAAAACTAGGTGGCCTATCAATAGCCACCATGTCTGGTATGCTTACTATAAGAATTATGTTCTACTTAAAGATAATAAGAGTTAGAAATATACATTATTATGAAGCAGATAACAAAAAAAGAGTTTGCCAGTTAACACAGGATGTACAGTCTTTCACTGCAATGCATAATAGACAATTCTGGTAAATCATTATTACTAAAGGGAGGATGATTAAACTGGGCTACAATTTGCTTTTTTTTCCAGTATAAATTTCACTCATACCTGCAAATAGTTAAAAATGTAGTCACGTATATCATCTACCATTAGTACTACATATTGCACACTTACAATCCGTATATCTGCGGAGCGATTTCCAGCCTGTTCAGATGCATGTAGAGTTCTATATCATGCTTCTTTAGCAGCTGATCCTGAATGTAATTTACTTTGGAAACAATGGCAATTGAAGGTCCTATATCCTGTGGTCTGGCAAATGGCATAGTTGAAAGAATTGCGTCTTTTTCCTGAAAACAAAAAAGGTTTTTGTTTTGTTTTTTAAACGCAATGTATTACAAGCATTCTATCTGACAAATTGATTTTCTTAAAAAAAAATTACATATACAGTACATTAAAAGCCTTAAAAATTTGCCTTTGGAATACACCCCTTGAGTCCTGAATGATTATGGTTAACAGGTTGAAAGTTTTATGATTAGTGCTTCAGCATCCTTTAAATTCATCAATTAGTGTCACTGCTTCCCCAAAACTACAAAGGCAGCAAAATGGAATGTAGAATGTCACGGCATTATATAACCCCACATGTGGGAAAAGCTCCAGCAGGCTGCTGAACTGGCAGAGCAGATGATTCATGATAATTAAGGGCAAAAAGTATGAAAATATGAATAACGCATACTTTTCAAGGCATAGAAAGTTACAGTCATGCAATGTGTGACAGTAAAACCAGTTGCCAAAAAAGTGCACAAAAGGGTTTCTTACCTTGCGCGAATCATGCTCAAATGTGGAAAACCAGGGCTCTGCACTCCTCATAAGGTTTGAAAAAAGTGCACTATGGAAATAGAAGCCACATATTGGTGAAACCGAAACTTCAACCTGCTTATGTGCAAAAACTGGCAATGTGATGACATGCAGTGCTCTGGTACATCAACTTGAGCAAAGAAATACATTAGAAGGGTTTTCCACTTACTAAGAATCATGTTCCAAATATTCAGGGTTTAAAAGTGTCTTCATTTCTTCACTGAAAAAAAAAGAAGAATTTAAATATTTTAAATATCTAAAAGCAGCAAATTTGAGGTTATCATACTTTTTTTACATTTTAGATTCTGTAAAAAAAAAAAAAAATGTCAATGCAGCTCTTTACCACTCTACAATGTGTTCATGCAATTTTAACTCTACTGAAAACCTCGTGTTTTCAAATAATACAGAACAATGGACAAGTCTAAAACTAATTCAATTGTCTGCAGACTACCTGTTTTTTGTTTGTTTATTTTACTTTACTTTGGAATTCTTTACCCCTTTGTCTCCGACAGGTACATTCCCTCTCCATCTTCAAAACCAAATTGAAATCCTATCTATCTGTCGGAGCACTAGCACTGATTCTTATCAATGATTTTATGTACAATGTCTATGTTTAATATCTGTATATATCTATTGTATTTATCTATTATTTATTCACTGTATTTATCTATATCTATTTTGATCTATTTATTTGTATTTATAGACCTATGACTCCACAGCTCTTATTGTCCTATCTCTGTATGCAAGTCTTCCTCCCACTTAGATTGTAAGCTCCTTGGGGCAGGGACCTCCAACCTCTTGTGTCAATCACTACCTAGCACTTAATTTGATGTATCCTTGTAATATTTTACTTGTATTGTTTAATGCACTTTTCCCTTGTTTGTATTGTACTTGTATCGCTGAATTGTACAGCACTGCGTAAATTTGTGGCGCTTTATAAATAAAATTATACATACATACTTTGATGTGAGAGGTATGCACTAGTTAGTTTTTCAGCTGATTTTAATTGTTTTTATCCTGGCTGTGTTACAAAGTTTGGACTGCAGGTCACTGGATTTTTGCAAATCGTTTCAAAGCAGTGATACCAAGCTTGCTGTTACAAGACATCCTCATTTGGATCTTTTATCTCAAATTTCCTTTGTGAATTTCTTTTCATGTTTTTATGCTAATAAATATGGATCTATATTAAGGAAATCCTTCATGTTTGCTCCATGTCCCATGTATGCTGAAAGTTGCTGTTATCGCATAGGGGTTGTTCAACCGCACTTTTGGAGTGCTTATATTTACCATCTAAGGAGCTGTGTGATTCAGATTGTGCTGCCTGGTGGAAGCTTGTGGTTTCATCTCCATGTGATATTCAATATCACTTTAAGGCTCAGATCTCAGCCATTTCTGGTGAGCATAATTTTGAACGTCACTTTAAGGTGTCATTTATTAAAGAAACATATTTATCACCCTCTATACATTTACCACATTTTTTGGTACGTTTGGGTTATTGCACCCATCATATTTTATTTTTTGATA
>WMED01030810.1:0-10040 GCA_019650415.1 Pipa parva | reverse complement strand
TCACTTCGGAGCTTAGTGAATTACCCCCTGTATGTTTTCAGATTTTTTTCCCTAATAAGAGGATAATTGGCTCTTGCCTCATGGGGTTTGTTTTTTTTTTGCCTTCCTCTGGATCAACATTGCAGGAAAATAGGCTGAACTGTTACTATTTTAAGAGGAAACTGAACATAATAGTGCACAATGAAAGTGAATTATGTTTAATAATTAGGGACCTCACAACAGAAAATGTAGACATAATGATTGCACAAATCAAAGTTATGGAAGTATCAATGAATAAATCTGAGCTAGTCTTATCTTGCATTGACAGGCACTAAGGAGGTTATTCACTAAAGTCCGAATTGTTGCGTATAGGTGCGAATTCGCCAGATAAAGACAGTCGCAATAGGCTGCTACTGTCGCAGTCGCGTCTTTATAATGAGAATATTGTCGGTTGCGACTTTATTAAGGGAAAATTGTCACAATCTTAACATTAAAACATTGTTGCAACTTTACAATGGGGAAATTGTAGCGGATTTGCTATGGGAATCCGCTGTTTGCAAATTCGACAGTTGAATTCGCACTTTAGTAAATAACCCCCTGAGCATTGTATGTGAGTATAAGCATGATGGGTAATGAGCAAAGTAGGTTAACCAGTAAGCAACAAGAAATAAGAATTATGGATGAATAGATGGGATTATGCAGATCAGTGTATTTAAAAATGTTTGGGATACATGCAGTGCAATTTATGGGTAAATGTTGTTTGTTTTTTTTTTGTCTGATTATAAAAAATTGCATTTTGCATCTCAGATCATCTTTAATGATTTTTTTTTTCAATGTTTTGTGTTGTTTTTCAAAAGCTCCATAGAAAACAATATGCAGATTAGTTATGTCAAATATAAAACATGGCTGCAATCATGAAAGAGAAAGAACAAACACAAATTGATCAGTTGCTAACATTCAAAGATAGCTTTTTACAAGAATGATGTAGGAATAACTCATTTCAAGCCAAATTGAGTTTTTTCCGATATTACTGGTCCTCTTTAAAGGAGCATAACCAGATAGTTGACATGGGGTAGAATACCAGGAATTCTATGCTAATATGCTCCAGGGTATATGATTATATGAGCAGAGTCATGCAGGGTGGATAACCCAGTTCCATTTTTAAAAACAGACTTTTGTACCATTAAAACTGAGATTCCTATAGGCATTTTAATGCGTGTGACTTGGTTTCTCTAGGGACATGTTAAGAGTCCACAATGGATCCAAAGTAATATCCTCCCCAGTTTTAAAATGTGTGGCATCTGGCTCTTGTTCTCTCCCCTTTTCCATCATTTTCACTGGTTACAAGAATAAGATATTTACCCTGCCTAGATGTGAACAGTTCAACTCAGAGAGGATTACTTGCCAGGAAACTTGAGCATTTACATCTTCCAAGTTATGATAGCAAAAGTAGTACTGGCTGGCGATTCCTGTTTTGTATGGCTCCCCCCCGAACCTCCTCCCTTTATTTGTAGTGTTTGGTTACTAAAGAACTCACGCTGCTTGGCTGCAAGCAGTAAACACACTGTGAATTACTGTTATGCTGTAGAACTGGAGCTTGGAGCGATTGTAGTGAAAGCACTCGTTATCCACATAATAACTCAATCTTGCTTTATATATCCCACTCTCAATGCTGCACCTCACTTTACTATCCCTAAACACTCCATATCAGACTAGGCTTTTCTCAGAATCACAACATTTGTTTCTACATACCTTTTAGACATGACCTTGAACATACAGGTGCCCAACGCCTTCATTAACCCATTTAATCAAAAAGAGAGGACTATTCTCCAGTATTTGGGGCCTCACCCTCAAAAAAGTCCAACAAAACCAATGGCTACATCCAATACAGTCCAACAACTGATCCTAGAAAATATCCCATAGGGGCCTATCAAGGGCGGGAGCTTCCAGAATCATGTAAATAGAAATGTTATGTATAAACAATATGTGAATTAAATAACAATGTAGAAACATGCCCTTGTTTGCATTGGATGGGCTAATTAATGGGTGGGCACATGTGGGATTGGTAAGTTCAATAGTGAACAGTTTGTACTTTCCTTTTATTAGTTCTGGTCACTGAGTATACGATGAGATGTTAGCTTTGGAATGAAGATAGTGGTATTTTTACAGGTTTGGTACCGCCTTTCTGGTGTAACTAAACAGGCTATGAGAGTGTGTTCCAACACCACTGGACAGAAGTGGTGAGGAGAGGAGAAGTGCCAAGCTGTCTACAGCTCTCTGCCTTAGGTGCCTGTAGCACCAAACTGAAGGTAGAGTGAACATTCAAAGTAGATGGCAGGGAGAGAGAGAGTACCTCCCGAAGCAGACAGCCACTTTGGAGATGCTGTTAGGGAGGTAGTTGGGGGAGCGGCACGGGCATCCAATAGACAGCTTCAAACTGAAAGCCGCTGAGGGAGACCAGCGTTGTCAGGAAAAACAAGCCGAAAGTCATATCAGGGAATCAAAAAACAAGCAGGGGAATGAACAGGGGAACCAGAAGCAGGGTAAAAAATCCAGTAGAGAAAATAAAGTCCAAATTCAATAGCCTAGTTAGTTACCAATAGATTCTGTCTAGTCACTCTTTAAATCTGTATACTCAGGCAGTGAGTTGCAAGATGGTTGAGACATATAAAGGCTTTGCAGAAGAGTGATTGGGCAGCAAGCCTTTCCGTGGCTAACCCCTTACACAGTCTGCTAAAAGCAGTCTGACATAGGGGAACGTTATATGTTAATAGTAATAGTGACAAACCCATCAAATGAAACTTGATCACCCACATAAATAACAAAATCATCACTATATCTGAAGTATGTAAACAAAAATTGCTGATACAATAGTAAAGTGTGTTTGTTATCATATGCAAACATGTACAAGTTTGCAAAAGTGGGTGCCATGGCTACCCCCATTGCCACACCAGATGTGGAATATTGACCCACTGCACTACTTTACTCCCTTACCAACTCCACCCTCGTACCTAACACCACCCAAATGTGTTTTCTTGCATAATACCAATGAACCCACTTTTCGGACCTGTATCCAGTCCCCTTCTCAAATGCATTATTTCCCTAACTATTGGTCCACTTTACTATGTGAAGTCTTGAACCCAGCAATGCACTCTCCTGCTTGAAGTCCCATGAAAAACCACTGCAATACCCCATCCATGTAACTCTACAACTGTTCATATATTTTCCTTAAAGGTAAGCAAGGAAGCAGTTCGCAAATTGTGGCATTTCTACCTTTATATAATAATTTGTAGTAACAGGAGAGACTGAACAGCTGAGGGGAAAGGGGATGAATTATTTTGCTGTGAAAGACTAAAAATAAACCCAGTATTTCAGAATTTGGTGCACTGGAATGTCAAATAGTAAGACTGGACTTCAATATTCTACAGGACTAGAAGTTGGGATTAGCAAGTTTATGCACCTATGAACCAGGTGGGATTTGCAGACCACTTCTGAAAGAATGAACCAACCAGAACACCATTAATAGACACCCGAATAGAGATGTTAAGTGAAGACACCTGCAAACCAAGTTGTTACATACCTTGGCCGCGTTCCTGCGCCGCCTGTCTCTCCTCCAGAGTGCTTGCCAGTGCGGGCGGCTGGTGACACACTTTTGAGCAACAGGCGTCGTTGTGTAGAAACTACGCCGATCGCTCCCCTGCAGCCGGCGGGGAGTTTAAATAGCCGGCGTTTCACACAGTCCATTGCCTGAATATTGTGTATATTAGGTCCTGAAGTCCTGGCTAGTCTCTATAGCTAGTTTGCCTTCAATAAAGTATTAGATTGATCCCAGTATGCAATCCTGTATCCTGAGTCCCAGTATCTTGTTCCTGTATCCTGTGCCTGTGCCTGTACCTGTACCCTGTGCCTGCGTTCCAGCTACCACCTTGCGGAGGGTGAGTCCGAGGGCCACGACCTGGGAGTCTCCTTGCCGCAAAGCCCAGTACCCCCTAGCAGGGGTTAAAGGTGAAGACTGAAGGCTCCTTAGACTCTGCGCCTCGGATAAACCCGTGCCAACTTCCGCAGTGGTAAGAGGATCCACTTCTCACCATACCCACTGTGACACAAGTCTGTCCAAGAAATTCCTGACATAGTCCTGACAGATGTTACATACTAGTGATTGCTAATGAGTCCCATCATTTCCAAAGACAGCTTGAGGAGAAATTTTTATCCTCCTTTCATTCATCTATTTATTAGAAACAGACCATGAGGATCTACATTCATCAAAGTGCAAATTCAACTGTAAAAGTGAAATCTCCTAATTTCTGGTGGCTACGCCCTAATTCTCTACTCCTTATTCACTAAACAGCAGGTTCCCATAGTAAAGTAGTGACCATGAGCATATTCTCATAGTGAAGTTGTGACTGTGACAGTAGCTGTCTACTGTGTAGTGTGCAACCGTCGTTAGCTGGCGAATTCACCACATCGCAGAGTTTGCTGAATACCTGAATATGGGGAAGTGGAGAATTCACTCCTTTACGTGACAATTCGGACTTAGTGGTGAATAACCCCCAAAGTGTTACGTTTGGGTGCTCAGGTCAAGCAATCAATATTGCTTATAGACAAAAGATCTCCTATATCCTTCTTATTTTATTGATCTATCACTTACTTAAATGTTTCAGTCCTGAATTTGGAACTTTGTCAAAAATCTGCCCACGTCAAAATAGGTTTCCTGGTAAAGTTCTGTTTGGTTAATAAAATCAGACAAGTGATTATGGGTAACTAATCCTAGGCAGACTTTAGCTTTCTTAACCCCCCACATTTCTGCATTTGAGGTGTCTATTCTTAGGTTCTTGGTTCTGCCTTTTCCTAACTCTTACTTGCATGTTCTGACATATTTTCCAAATTTCAGTTGTGTTGATGTCTGCTCTGACCTATTTTCCTTCTGTTTCTTAACCTTGACTACATCCATTTTTCCTTACTCCTTATCTCTACAAGTGTTCTTATGTTTTTGATCTGATTTTAGCCTAGGTTGTTATATAGGACCCTGTGCTTAAGTCCATGCATTCACAGGATTCAACCAAGATGGAAAAGTGACTGTGATAGTAACTGCAAGCAAACCCATAAAGAAGAAAGTGAACGGGAGATGTAGTAAAGGCAGTGAATTACCTAATAAAATTAAAGGAAAAGTCCAATTCGATTAATAAAAAGTAATGTGTGTTGTAAATGCATAATAATTTTTTTTTTCTAATATACTTAGTCTTTTATGTGAGCAAAGGAAGTAAATATTCCATCTGTGTAGCAGTACACAGCTCCTTTTGTGTTTACTTCCTAGTCGGATGGATGTAGCATTCTTTTGCCACTGACACAACAGTGTCTCAGGAACGTCAAAATTAATAGTTAATGAATTACCATGGGCAGTTACAATAGTTACAGCTAATGGTGTACAATGTCAGTAGCAAGCGCTGATACTGGGCATGAAAGAGAGACCAAATCCATATAAAAATAATGTCAGTATTTCAGCCTTTTCTTTAACAATTGCTTGTGCTGGGTTAATTACACCTTTATGAAGTGAAAAAGAAAAAAAGGTGGATGACAGTTTAAAGGTTCTGATTGGTTATTTAGCATTATCCAGCCTGTCAGTCAATTCCTTAACTCTGAACAGGAAGTGGCTGAGAGAGGGGAGGAGCTTCAGTAACAAACTGTTATAAAGGGTGGAAATAAACAATTTATACTTCAAACAGAGTTTATTTAACTTTTAGTCAACAATGCCAAATAGACTGGCAAATAACTGTTGGTGCCTAAACTGTTCCTTTAAAAAAGTCTATATATTGATCTAAATTATTTTACTTTTTAGCATCTGTACACCTTCATTAGAAACTCTTTTTTTTTTTTTAGTTATCCATAATCTTAAAAACACTCTTTTCTTAGAAATAAATAGGACAATCATAAAAATGGGCTGTCCGTATGACAAATACAAAATCCATTATAAATTTGTTAATGCTACTCCCCCTTCCTTGGAGATTTATAGAAGAGAAAAATGTCTATATGATTTAACATTCGGAAATCCCACTGGCATTTAAAGTACCTCATAGTTTGTGTCCTGCAAAAAGTAAAACTTGCTGAGGTCATTCCTTTTGCTGCCAAAAAACTGATGTAATGCCATTTGATAACTATTTTCATATGTGATTTCTCTGGTATGAGCCAAAACAACTGTAATAATATTCCATTACAAATCAGGACTCAGGCATTTAATTTAGTAACATTGCCAAACATTCCCATCATTACATTAGCTTTAGAATTTAAATTCTAATATATAGTTCTTTGAATGTTACCTAAATATTTAGAAACCTGTATGCGGATTACATTTGTTAGTAGCTCATGATTGTATAAGAACACATTTAATAAACGTCAAAGTAAAATGTTACTTTAAATACATAAATAATAGGATTGATAATACTAAAATATTGTATGGAACCAGGCTATTTTTGACTGTTTTGAATGAGACAGCTCTGCCATTTATTGTATATAGTATCCCAACTTTTATATCATCTGACTTTTCCTTAAATGCTCAATGATTTTAATATACTGGAAACATAAAAAAAAAAGTCACGACTGCGACAATATTCTCATTATAAAGATGCGACTGCGACAGTAGCAGCCTAATGCGACTGTCTTTATCTGGCGAATTCGCACCTATACGTAACAGTTCAGACTTTAGTAAATAACCCCCTAGACTTTTTTTTTCGTTAATAATAACTGTTAAGGTTTTCACTTTAACAAAATATTGCAACCACAGCATGTACACCTGTTGTTTTATCTTTAGACTAGAAATGATAAGAAATGATAGGCTATAATACAAAATAATATGTTGTTACAGTTTGTTGTTGTGTTCACTGTAAGCAGATCACTCATTTTCCACATCGAAATTCTTAAGAGACGTTGTGTTTTATGAACTGGTTTGGGGGAGAGGGGGATAATTTAGGACGGTGAATTATCAGTTCTGATAATATTAATTATTAATAGTAAAATTTGGATTCGAGTTTTTCACCGAGACAAATTTAAAACATGGTAAGAATAAATAGCGGGTGTGTTTTCAACTTAAATTGAACGAGGTAGTTGATCACTGATAATTTAGTTAGAAAATATATTAGTGACCAAACAGCCCATAAACCATCAGCTGTAGAAGCATGGGAGCAATACATAGGATACCAGACCAAGAAAGAGGCTTTAGAGGAAGATAAGTAAGATTAGATTGTATTTCCTTCTTGTATATGTATTTCCTTCATGTCCCATCCACAATACCTTTTTTTTCTTTACTTGCTGTACACTTTATTTCTAATTTTTTCCAGCATTATAAGGAGTCTTGTTGCTTCTTCTCATTGACCACAGCATTAGTTATCCCAGGTGCGCACTTTCTAGTATGTCTCTATTATCCAATTCAGTGACCAATAACATTTTACATAACAGTAGAAAAGTACAGCTCCAACATTATTATAGATATGTGATCTAGAAGTATAAGCATCATTGTATAGCACTGCATGGGATTATCTAACTATTTCATACTGTAGGTTCTCACCTAAAGTGGTTGTTTTGTGGATTTGCACTCCGCATCACAAGCAGGTGTGCCTCCGGTGACATCGCTAATGACATCGCTGGCTCCCAGCTAATAAAAAAAAAGTAGGCAGGAGTCAGTGATGTCAATGCCTGCGGGTTGGCGCTGTCCTGAGAATAAAAGGTTTGTTATTTTACTTCCATATATTATGACTTGTAGCCTTTAACATAATGGAATTCTCTTATAGAGTTATTAAGTTCTGCTCCAATGAAATGAAGTTCTTTTGCTGGCACTGATAAGTTATATTCGATGCTGTTATTTAGTTCAAAAGAGACGTAAAGTAAAAAAATAAAAAAGGACAGTTAAAATACCTTATATAAAAGCAGACTGATTCCAGTCACAGCATGAGCTGTGTTGTAATTAGCTGGCACCCATTGCTTTCCCTGACGCCTCCACAGTGCACAGCTCCTTTTTCCCGCTTCACCGGCTTCTACATTATCATGCTAATTGCGGGGAGCATTCTCATTGGCCCCACACAATAAATGTCATGATGTTTAAGCCAAGAAACACCTGAGGTGAAGCAAGGTGGGAGGAGCTGTGCACTGGCTGCCAGTCAGCCAGCGCTGTGAAGAAGCATCAGGGGAAGCATCGAGAGCCAGCTAATTATAGCACAGCTCATGCTGGGACTGTAATCAATCGGTTCTGTATAAGGTAAGTACTTTAACAGTCCTTTTTTTTTTTTTTTTTTTTACTTTAGTTCTCCTTTAAAATAAAGGAAAATATTGTCTCACTCACAACAAGCATACTTCTTATCTGTTATATAGAGAATGAATGGTTTAAATTATTTAATTTAGAAGAAAAAAGATTTTAAATCTAATTTAAATCTAATTTAAAATCTTTCACAAAGGTCCCAAATTCATGTTTACAAACCAGGTCTGTTATGAAATACATAAGTGTATTTAGTTAGCTGGAATTCCCTCTGAAGGAACTGAAAGGTATTTGGGGAGAACAACTGTTTCATGTTTCATTCTAAGATAACCAACAGTTACTTTCTTTTCTTTATACCTGCAATAAAAGCCAAAAGTTTTTCTGGGAAAATCGAACGTAACTCTTCTACTGCACAGACAAAATAATCCACTTATATTAAAAGTTATAATGTAGAGTATTTCTCAGCATACAGCCCTGTCACAAGGGAATACAAAGGCCATTTGGCAATAGCTCCAGGCTCAAATGAACCTCAAAGACAATGAATGTAAAAAATGAGAACAAATTGTTCCTAAATGAGAATTGCCCATCTAGTAAACTGAAAGGTCAAATATGAGCAGAAATTCCCACCAAGGGTAACTTCATCTTAGCAAGACATGAGCAGGAAGTAGCATTTCAGATGTATGGAAAGGCCAACAAGCAGGTTCCCGGGAATCATTACTGACTTTTAAATTGGAACATTCCAGTTTAATATATGCAGAATCTTTTTAATGAGTTAAAGGAACAGTTAAGCATGCAACAGTTATTTGTCCATCTTATTATCACAGTTAAACAAATGCTTTTTACAGTATATATTATTTATTTTCTGTATTTTTTTAATTTATAACTCCTTTCTCACAGAAGCCCCGCTCCTCTTTCACCTACAGCAGATTTAGGGGGTTATTCTCTAAAGTCTGAATTGTTGAGTAAAGGTGTGAGTTTGCCAGCTAAAGTCAGTCGCAACAGACTGCTACTGTCGCAGTCGCAGATTTATAATGACAATATTGTTGCAGCAGCGGATTTGCTATGCGAATCTGTTGTTTTGTAATTCGACAGTCGAATTAAGACTTTAGAGAATAACCCCCTTACTTGGAAAAATCATATCAGTGACCAGATTTACAGCCTTGAGAATTCTGGAATAAACAGAAAGAAGCAGGTGGGCAGGATTTCAAGTCTATCCTTCAAATCCCTCACTTAATATTCCAAACCGATTGTAATGAGCAGCGCTGTTTGCTGTTCTGAGCATGGTCAAGTGCTGGGGCTCCAGTTCCCCCCAATACTTATTGGTTCTAAGCCAATTGGCTGCCAAATTCAAAAATGGGAAAGCATTGTTACACATTAATGTTGTCAGCTCCTGTGCTGTGTTTGATGTTACTCTGCTTCCAGAACTGCTACTAGTTGCTTTTTTAAGAGTCCTAGTTATCTTCAGCTTCTTCTGTGGATCCTTTGAGTGTCAGCTCCTCATCGCAGCCTTCCAGAATATCTTCAGGTCTGTTTATGCATTGTTTCTGCATGGCTGCTCCAAGTGCTTGGTCTTGCTGCTCTGTGCTTAAAGGTACACTAAGCTTCAAGACATCCAGAGAGTGGTGTAGTTCTGCAATTCCTGTATCCAGAGACAAAGTAGGTTAACAGAAGGGCAGCAGAGTAGATCGCAGATGCTGTAGATCCAGGGAGAGACAAAGCAGGAGCAGCAGATAAGAACGCAGATGCTGTAGATCCAGGTAGAGACAAAGCAGGTTAACAGAAGAGCAGCAGAGTAGAACACAGATGCAGAAGATCCAGG
>WMED01030809.1:0-10041 GCA_019650415.1 Pipa parva | reverse complement strand
TTACAAATATTTTATTTTACTATGCTTATTTTCACAGGATGCACTTTATGTCATTTATATTTATACTTATTTATTGCTATAGTTACCTATTTATGTATAACGACGTTATGTAATCTCGCGGATTTGTATGTTTTTACTTATTCAGTGACAATAAATAATCTAATCTAATCTAATCTTCTCATTATAAAGGTGCGACTGCGACAGTAGCAGCCTATTGCAACTGCCTTTAATTGGTGAATTCGTACCTATACGAATAATTCGGACTTTAGTGAATACCCCCCATGTGGAAGGATGTAAGACTAATTTAATTGTGATTTCCCTACTAAGCCCTAACGTGTAACTAATTACGTGTCCATATTTTATGATGGAAGTATACAGGCTAAACCCTTTGTGGTCTGTAGTAGTGAGTGATAAGGAACACCTGGTATGAACAGACAGTGCAGGTAGTGTGAGAAGTTTCCTCCTAGAATGTAGTGCACAGAACATGGAATAGGGGACCTAGACAAGATACAGTATATGTCATTGATCTGATATAAAAAGATTATTTATGCAACAGATGTTGGAACAAATGAGATACTTACCTTTTAAACTGTAGTTTTATCAGCAATGCACAACATTTCATGGCTTTATCAAACAGCACACATAAGGCTTCTGGTCTGGTCAGCAGGCTTTTCAGTCTAACAAGATGGGTCACTCTTCAGTCCTATCTGAGGATAAACAGCATGACCTATTCTGACACTTGTGCTTCCAAACACACAGGGACTCTATCTCCACTCTGTTTTACTATGTACAGTCTGATAATTACTAGAGACAACCTGATGCCTTTTTAGAATATGTATTGGAAGGTCCAATGTGTCTTCAGCCTGGATAATTCTTTCTGTAGCACCATTCTCTCTTTACTGCATTACCAGAGGGCTAGCAAGTGAGTATGGGAAGATTCCATTGCATGATGCAACAAGATTTTCCCACTCCTTGAGTTCTCCTGGTTGCAAATAGAGGCATCAGAAAGAAGATTACAGAACTGTGCCTTCCATAACTGTGTTTGTATGTTCGAAATGTGATAGAATCTGCATTTATAGCTGGGGAATGTGATGGGCTCTGTATTTGTAGATGGGAAGTGTGACAGAATCCCCATATTGTGACTGAGGAATGGGATGGACTTTCATTTTTTGCTGGATTTTACATTTGTTACTGAGGAATGGGCTCAGTTCTGCATTTGTTATTAGGGAGTGATGCTTCTTATTAAGAGTGCATACCTTTGAAGTATTAATCCTCTCAAAGCAAGAGTGGATTGCTTTGTATATTATATGTGCTTTAAAACTATTAACCTTGCCCTTTTATTATTGTATTAATTAAACTGAAATCCCAAAACTCTTCAGCCATACAACTGAATACATTGCTATCATACTTAGAGACTCAATTTCAAAATGGTGATTTCACATGTCCAATTCACTTTACTACAATTCAAGTTGCATCCCAAAAATACTTGAACTCACTTCTCACTGTTAAATAAGTGAAAAATACACTTGTCGAACAAGCAGACAGCTTTGATCGCTGTCACATGGATAATGTGGCGTAGCCAGGCAGGTAATAGGATGAGAAGTCATGTGGAGTGAGGCAAATTCGGCAAGTGAAGGACAGTGACATCAGTCTCACACTATCCCTCTAACTGTATTCTGTGAATACTCTATCTGTTTCTATGTCACCTTGTCCCTAGGTCATGTTGTTATTTAGTTGCAGTCTCCATTATCACTTTTGAATGAATAGTTGCCTTACGCAACACTGTAGCTCTGCCATCAACACCCCAATTTGCCACTATGAAATGGCAAAGTCAAACAGGTGAATTTAGGGCAGTTCCCCTAGTTGTATTCATTCTTTCAACACACTCCTCCACTTAGTCAGTTGTAGAGGAACCTGTGCACATGCATGCAAAGTGATGTGAAAACCTCCTTAAGTTTGTGACTATTGTAGTTGCCCAAATTGATCGCATATTCACCACTTTGTAGCGTTTATTCAATAATCGAACACTGGGAAGCGGTGAATAGATGTGAATACAGACCTCTACGAAACTGTTCGGACGTTTTACAAGTCCCTTATGGGTAAAGTTCTTGTAACAAGGGCAATACAACTGTTCTATTTAATTAAGGTCTGATCTGTGCCTCACCAGAAGAACATCCATTTATACCACCAGGTGAGGTAATGTGACTCAGCACTCAACATAAGAAAACTCTATAAAGTGGATGTAAATAGCATGTATAAAATATTTAATAAATACAATATTTAATAACATTTTGCATTTATACATGATAGACATTGGTTCCAACTAATAACTACAATGAAATAATTTGTGTACATTAATTCATTTGATCAATATGAAACGCTGAAAGAGCTTGTTTCCGTACCTTACCCTTTCCATGCAACTGCACCCCTCAAAAAGAAGTCATTTCATAAACTACATGAACTTAAGCAGTCACAGTATGGACAAGTAGCAGCATGAACAAATAAAGACCAGATGGTCTGTAGACAGGATGAGAGCAAGAACCACATCAAATATAGTTGCAGTGCCAGGTTTAAATCAGATATATCACACAATAGCTAATTTACATATAAATCTAACAATATGCCAAAATACATTTATTAAATCTGCAGAGATGTCCCAGCTTGTAGATAAATTAATCTGAAAGTCTGATCGGCTGTAAAAGTGGCAATCAACTTTTTGATTTTCTTCTCGAGGAACCAAGATTGTAAAAGCAAGGATTTCTGGAGATAAGTGACGGATGTATATTCCTTTGTTTTGTCAAGTTGACACAAAAGACAACATTAACCAAAGGTTGCATTTTAATATGTAAAATCTGGTGGCTCGAGGTTTCTTGCCATTGACAATCCATGAAATGAACGTTATTAGATATTTTGGAGTTAAGTAAAATAACCTTAATTTAGTGCAATAGAGTCTAGACCCATCAAATGTGATTTTGGACAGTATTTCAATCATGGCATTTTTCCCTGGTAGATTAGAATGAGGAAATGCATCTTATGTTTTTCCATTGCAAAATATTTTGTTTACAATTAATAATGTGCCAAAATTAATAAATATAAAAGCTAACAAATGTATACAGAAAATGGTACAATACAATAAATTGTTATCAGTTTAACATTTTGGCATCAAAGTAGACTAAATAAAATCACAGACTGGAACAGAGCAATAAAATGTTATCAGTCTGACATCAATATAAACTAAAAAGTCACAAACTAGTACTGTACAATAAAATGTTATCAGTCTGACATCAATATAAACTAAAAAGTCACAAACTAGTACTGTACAATAAAATGTTTTAGTCTACTTTGATGTCAAGATGTTAAACTGATAACATTTTATTGTATCAATTTCTGTATAAATGTGTCAATCTTTATTTTTTTGTTCCATATCAAGCCTGAAGAAGAGACCTAAGCAGTCCGGAAAGCTTGCATTTATCATTTATTCAGTTAGCCAATGAAAAGTATATCACCTATATACTCTACTTATCTCTGTCTATAGCTAACATGGTGCTACAATCTACTGACGGTGTATATGTGAGACTGTGCTTGGGACAATGTTTTGTGCTATGGGAGGTTGTGAGTATGAGTGACTGTGTTTGGGATGGTGTAACTATGTGGGGGAGAAGTGGGGCATTCAGTGTATGATTGTGTATACGTGTGACTGTGTGTGGAACAGTGTTTTGTTCTAGGGCTTTGTGAGGCAGTGTGTGTGTGTGTGTGTGTGTGTGTGTGTGACTGTGTATGACAGTGTGTTGGACTGTGTTAAAGACTGTGGGTGTAAAAACAGGATGTAACTGTTTGACTGCATGAGGTATTAATGGGGCTTATTCATTAAAGTCCAAACAGCAATGTAAAGGTCCAAGTTCACATTCATTTGCCACTTCCCCATATTCGGGAATTCAGTGATGTGGTAATTTGCAATAAATTTGGACAATTAAGACAGTTGTAAACTTTCAGATCTCTTCACACCACTTTCCATGCACGTGCACAGGTAATTCACCTATTCACCAAGTGTCTTTTTACTCTCTGACTGTGTAGCACTACCAAAGAAACCATTTCCAATGCCGTTTGAAATGTGAAATCACGACTCTCAGAGTGTAGCAACCCAGACTGAAGTGAATAGAACACTTCAACAGTTGAATTCTCACTTTCATAAATAAGGCCCTGTACAATCTCTGCAAGACTGGGAGGGTTATTGGCTAAAGTGGAAATTCCCCTGTTGAAGTGAATTTGCATCACTTCAGGTTGCTACACCCTGATTCTCTACTTCTTATTGACCAAGTGGTGGTGGATTCCCATTGAAAAACCACGACTGCCCCAATATTCCCATAGAATATCCACCACTGCGACAATATAAACACATAGTAAAGTTGCAACCACGGCAATATTCCCATAGCAAAGTTGCAACCACGGCAATATTCCCATAGTAAAGTTGTGACCGCGTTAGTATGTCTATTGTTTAGTGTGTGGCTGTCGTTAGCTGCCGGATTCTCACATCACACAATATGGGGAAATTCACTTAATAGGATTGTGTCATGTATCCAGGTTGTGTGGACAATTCGTGCATCCATATCTTGGCCACTTGTTGTGCTCACCTGAATCACCTTCACCCATGGCTGGCACCCAGACTCCTTTTTAAGGATTTCCAGACTTATATGCCCAAACCGATCTCTCGACTGTTCCTGGCAATCCTTACTTATTCCTTCCTTGTATACTGACCATTAGCTTTCTCTGTCCATATTTTGCCTGTCCCTTTGGATTCCTGACCCCTTGACTTTCATGCCTCTCTCCCTGATTTCTTGACCTTCAGTTATATTTTACAGTTACACACCTTGTCTGCCTACCCATACCTCTGCCTGTATGACAGCTCAGTTATATGTTTGTTGCTGTTCCAGCTATTCAAGTAGATGGAGAGATTACCATGCAGGTTCACAAAAAAAGTCCAGGACCTTAAAGGGGCAGTGAAAACCCAGGGCATTTCTGGTTTCCACCCCACCACTGGGGGATAGTCTGACTTCACTTACTGTCTTATTATCAAGCTGAAATCATAGACTGCCTGAGTTGCAGATGTGAATGTGACAGACAATGTTTGCCGGGACCGATTGCCAATTACATATCCTTGCATTTATATTAATATATATATTTTTTTCCACCTATAGCATTTGCCTCCCCATGGATATCCATGAAGGTGGATAAGTGGGGAAACGTTTCTGATTTATATTTGAAAAGCTAAAAAAAAAAACCAGACACCCAGTCTTCATTGCTGATTGTGTCTACATTAAAAAAATGAAGATTAATTCTGGGTGTACAGCTTTAAATCCAGTCTAGTAAAACTGACATAACAGCAAGATAGGGAGCCTTTAAAAAATACTTTTCCATGTCTCTCCTTAGAGTATTAGTTAAATCCTCAGAGGAAAGAAACAGAGAACAATGCAAGCTTGAAATATTCTTCTAATGGAATAAATAAAGCAGATCCTTTTCCTTATGTAGCTACATCATAGGAGAGACCCATTTTCTTGTGCAGCTTGACAGCCCTGCTCTGTGCTTCAACATGCCCATCTCAGATGAACTAAATCAGGCAGCCCACCTTATTAAATATGTATGACTGCAAAAGGTAGTTTGCTGATAATACATTTACAGAATACGATTAGATTTGTTTTAGGAACAAAGGAAAGATGGAAGGGGGGATGGGAAAGGAATGTCTTCACATTCACAGCACAATTTATAAAAAGATCCTTAAAGAATAAAACTACAAAAAAATAAAATAAAAGTAGAAAATAAAAAAGCTAGCCCATATACTGATCATTAATTGTGTTTATACAGAGCCATCACGCGCAGGACATAACTGAAATCTGTGCAGAGATGCTTGCAGAATAAGAATTCTATCTAGAAGGCAAATAGAATACCCACAAGGGCCATATTATTGTGTATATCTCATCAGCTGTCTCTAGTATAATGCAAGGTTCCTTTTCATTGTAAGAGTCAGACCACCCAGCAGATAGCATGCTTTCCCCCAGTCTGATGCTAACAGAGACCAACAGTAGAATATCGCCTGAAATTGAATACATTGCAAAGATTCCCTACCAAGGGCATTCTTGTCTGTTCCTCTCCGTACCTGTTTATATCTGCCAATTACAATGCATGATTCTTGTTGCTATAGATATTAAAGTGTTCTCTGGTTTGGAAAAGCACTATGGGAAAAATAATAGATCCAGTGCATGCACTTGAGCATAGCCACAAGTGCATTAAGTAATCTCTTCCTCCAATTATCATAGGAATAATGGTTTATGCTGAGCCAAACACACCAGACTCAAATAGTAAAATGAGATGCTGTGGTTTAGTTAGTCAGGCTACTGAATGTGATTATTCTGCCTTTTATTTACAGTCGATCAGATAATAAAAGAAATAATGCAGTGAGAAAAAGAGAGTGGGGTTAGGATAATATTAAAGTCTAGCTAGTGAAATAGTAAAATGATGCACTCTTCTTATGGGATTTGAATTAAAATATAGTATTGGTTATTTTAGTTGTTTTAGTAAAACATAGTATATTTTGTCATACCCTTATTACAAATGGCTCAGTTTCTAGTTATTAGTTATGTAGGACAATCCGTTAATCACAAAAGAAAAGTGTCATCTTCTGATACACATGTAAAGCCCCCAGGGTTGCTGTTAGGTGGGTGCAAACTGCAATTGTCTCATGGCCCCCAGACTTCAAGGTGGTCCCTCACAATTGCAGAGCACCAGACCCAAAGGTGAGGGTCAAAGACAACCTTCTCTTTCTCTATATCAATGCTACCTGTATTATCAAGTATTGTTAAGTGAAAACAACATACTCCCTTCAGTAAAGTAAACAATGTATTTTAAATTACTTAAAAAGGTTGTCCAAGGATAACTTTGAATGTGTTTTTGTTATTTCACAATACTGTATTGTGTCGCATCCTATCAACAGCAATTTGTACAGAATCTGAGAGGAATTCTCCCAGCAGATCAAAGGGCAGAAATGCCCTTTCATTGTGTTAAAGGAACAGTTTAGTCACCAACAAACGACAGGTGGGTTGCTCAATCCTCCAGTGCAGTGAAAACCACGGGTGCCTGGCAGCAGGAAAGCCAATGGTACATACAGGAAAGGAAGTCGCTCCGGCACTCCAAAAATTGGTAAAACATCCAAATTTTATTGAACAAAAGTTAAAATCCAAGTATCCAGTAAAAACAAAGAAAAGAGCACCTTCTAACTCGTTTTGCGCTGGAGCGCTTAATCATATTTTCTTTTGTTCAATAAAATTTGGATGTTTTTACCAATTTTTGGAGTGCCGGAGCGACTTCCTGTATGTACCAACAGTTTAGTCACCAACAATTATTTTTGTGTCTACCTGTCTCTCTGTTAAATAAATGCTTTTGCAGTATACTGTATATTATTTACCTATTTCCATCCATTCTGAATTTAAATCCATTTCTTTTACTATAGCACTTTCTCTCTCACACCTTTTTCTTCTTCAGCTGTTAAGTTTGGAATCACAAGCTAAGGATATTGACTGAATGTCTTGAGAATGCAAAGAAATCAATCAGAATCTCAAAGGTGTACAGCCTCCCAGAGTTACCACTTACCTGCTTATTTTTCCCAGAATTCTCAGGCCTGTGGATTGTTATGAGCCACTCTGCAAGTGCGGCTTGAAACACCACCTATTCTTCCTGGGACTTGCAGGGGTGAGGTGATGGCAGGGGAATTATATATTGAACCTAAGTGCAATGCTCAAGCTTTAGCTGGCGAATTCCCACATCGCAGAATATGGGAAAGTGGCAAATTTACTTAATAGGATTGTGTCATGTGTCCAGATTGTGCTGACAATTCGTGCATCCATATCTTGGCCACTTGTTGTGCTCACCTGAATCACCTTCACCCATGGCTTGCACCCAGACTCCTTTTTAAGGATTTCCAGATTTATATGCCCAAACCGGTCTTTCAACTGTTCCTGGCAATCCTTACTTATTCCTTTCTTGTATACTGACCATTAGCTTTCTCTGTCCATAATTTGCCTGTCCCTTTGGATCCCTGACCCCTTGACTTTCATGCCTCTCTCCCTGATTTCTTCTTTACACATTGCTCAGCACTGTTCCATTTGTTCATTGGTAGCAGAAAACCAGCTACATTACACATGTTACAAAAGTGCATGTGTATGTATGTTTTTATATTTTTATTGATAAAGCACAACTAGGTTATGCTGTACTGTACATTTCAGCAATACAGTTATAATAAAGTAGTCAACAGTGGTCAACATTGCATTAGTTGCTAAGTATTAATGTTAATTTGTCTTCTATACTTAGGATTGGGTTCCCACACATATGCATGTTCCTGATGTATTGTTCCTTTAGTATGCTTGGATACCAAGTATTTGGTAGAGGATCCAAAGAGAGTTATTTGATCTGGAAAAAGAACAAACAGTAGATTTTCCCACATAAAGAGAGTGTCTTTTTTTATCTCATGTAATTATTTCATATTTTTTCCACCACCATGCATTTGAATATTTATTTTTCCTTTGAAATAAAGATGCATATCCATGCAATACTTAAAGTAAAGGTTACATTTGTATTTTTTGTAATATTTCATAGCCCATTCTAGACCCACAGAGACTATATTATAAATTATACATGAACTAGTCATTTCCCTAGTAGGCTTTGTAATTAGAAATGATAAGCTAGAGGTTAAACATAGTGGTCCTTTGCATTGTGTTTCCTATATTTTGAAGTTTATGAAACGGATTGATTTTCTATAAATCTACTGGTCTTCTTGAAAGGTCTGTGTTATTTTCTTTAGATATATTCAAATAAGGTTTAAATATAAAATATTTTCCAGTTCAGGAAATTTTAAAGAGGCACTTTTATTTCTTAGTTTATAAAGTGCACATGACATAATTAAATAGTTACATGACATAGTAAATATTGCTTACATCATGCAATTACTTTACACTAGCCCGGATTATATTTAGTTTTAGTTCAGTTATCCCCATACCATTATTAAATAACTGAATTATCCCCATACCATTAATATTATGATTAAATTAACTTAACTAAAGATATTTAATATATAGGAACCAGTTCACTAACATCTTCCTTATGTGGGAAATGTACATAATTAAATTCCAAGTGACAAGTTCTCATATGTCTTTAATATGTGGAATATATGAAAATATAGACTTAATAATAGTGGAGAATTAATACAATGTGAAATAGCCTGCATTAATATCCTTAGCTATATTTCCCTAGTTTTCAGGTTACATATAATGAAAAAACAGGAAACACAATAGATAGATAATTTTTTACTGAATTATTTATGTAAACCCCCAATATTTTCCACTTCATGTCTTATACTGTATATACAAAATAATTTATTCAAAAGGATATTATTCAAAATGTTTATGAAGATGGCTAGATGATTTTTCCTGATCTATACATTTCTATATACTAAGGTATCTCAATAGATCAATCACATATAGACTGTAAGCTCTACGGGGCAGGGACCTCCAATCTCTTGTGTCAACCACAACCTGGTGCTTAAAGTGCTGTATCCTTGTGATATTTTACTTGTATTGTTTAATGCACTTTTCCTATGTCTGTACTATATTTGTATTGCTGAATTGTACAGTTGTACAGCGCTGCATAAATTTGTGTATAAAATTATACATAGAATAGTGCATTAAATTTCCAGCCGGTCAATATCAATAACTGGCATTTCAAGTGATACATCATACGTACATATTTTACCTGTATGCAGGGGTCGGCAACCTTTTCAGCTGAGAGAGCCATAGGTTGCTGACATCTGTTCTATGCTGTGGTTCAGAATTGGCATGTTGCCTCATAGACCAGTGCTTTACATATTAACAACCAAACACAAGAATGTTCCATTCACGCTGCCCAAAAGCTTTGGGGCATTGGTTAAGGTTATGGTATACTGTAACGTACACAGGATACATCACAATTAATTTGTACATGTAAATAAGTTGAATCTGA
>WMED01030808.1:0-10041 GCA_019650415.1 Pipa parva | reverse complement strand
GGACTGTTTGACACTGGGCCACTGACTAAACAGTGATCCCAACTTCCGGTCCCCGTCACAATACATTTTTGTTTTTGAATTTAATCATATGTACCACTGTACCTCCACATGTGGATTTTGTCATGCTAAGTTTATATACAAAGTAATAGTAATTTTGTATTAGTCACACTCCACTATCAATGTATTTTACTATTGCCAATGAATTGAGTGGCTCAGTTATTACCCCTGCTGCTATGCAACATACTAGTTGGTTAACATTTCCCAGTACCCTACTTCATTGCTTGTACTCATTGCAGTACTTTCAGAGCATCTGAAATAATTCCTAGTCACCTGTCTTTTGATGTTGCTAAAAAAAAAAAGTGGATCATAGAATATTATATCAATCTTATGTTCAATATAGAAGCTTATTACTTTAGAATAGCCTTATCCTAATCTTAAATTAGACTGAGATATTTTGCACCAAACAGGTCATTATCTGTTATAAATAATCCAATATAAGCTTTAAATTGCTTATTTTTTCCAATATTTTTATTTAATCCATGAAGAGACAATGTGTTATCATAAATGAAATACAACAATGTAGAAAATAATGTTTAACCAACCATGCTGTGGATTACAGATCAATGTGAGACACAGGAACTAAAATGAAAGCAATTGCCAGGTATCATCAGTGATAGCCTTCCACTGTTTTTTCTTTAATTAGAAGGTTGGGAAGGGAAGGGGAGGGGGTATTAGGCAGCAGGCTTCAGAAGACAACCACTTAATAACAATCCACTTGAGTTAACAGAATGCTCACCCCCATCTTACAGAGGAGAGCTTGAGGTACCATATTGCTCACATGACACATTCACCAATATATATCCCATGATATTACTATTCAATAGCACACATTCAGTGACACTGCCCTTCATTTGTCATACAATAAGCTATAATACGAGGGTAGTATGATGTTTTCTATGCCATGCAGTATACTATGTAATTTGATGAATGAAACCTCTCATGCTGTTCTCACAGTGATACATTTGTATTCTGTCACAAACTATGTACAATGTTTCTACTTGCAATTTGTTCTTGTGCTTATTCATTTATGTATTCATTAACTTGTTTTATACTTTGCTTGTTTGTACTTTACAACTTTATTTAAATGTACCTGTCCATGAACAATGTATATTGTCTCTTGGTTATGTGCAATGTGAAATCATTGTATACTTCAATCTCACATACCAAAGGTTTATATGCTGCCAAATTCTTTTTGGATATGGAAACACAGGATAATAAGCGACAAAATGAATTTGTTTTGGTACTACTTGACTTTATTTTATGTCACAATTATTTCCTCTTTAATAATAAAATCTATTTACAAGTGGCAGGAACAGCTATGGGGGCGAAATGTGCGCCCTCATATGCCAATCTGTTCCTGGGTTGGTGGGAGCATGAGCACATTTTTGGCGAAGATCTGGAATTTTACTCGTCACATGTTGACATTTGGCTAAGATACATCGATGATGTGTTTTTTCTTTGGCGAGGGCCCAGTGATATTTTAATGGATTTTTTAGAGACCATAAATAAAAATGATCTAAACATCAAACTCACCGATCACTTTTCAGATGTGGCCATTGATGTGTCAGTTAGTCGTGGACCTGATGGTTTCCTCCTTACGGACCTTTACAGGAAGTCCACGGCCACCAATAGTTTACTGTCCTATGACAGTTTTCACCCCTTGCACCTGCTTGATTCGATTCCAAAGGGGCAGTTCCTCAGAGTCAGGAGGAACTGTACCTCTGATTCAGATTATCGCGTCAGGTGCTCGGAGTTGGAAAATCGTTTTCTGGAAAGCAATTATCCTAGGTCAGTTATCAACAAAGCTAAGAGACATGTTAGAAGATTCACGTAGAATTACACTCTGATTAAGAGCCATAAGAGAGACACAGTACAGGATGACAAGGTGAGATTAATCGCCACCTATAATAAATCAGTGGGATCAGATTAAAAATATTTTGGACAACAGCTGGCATATATTAAAAATGGATGTTTTGAGTAATTTTGTTACTATACGCCCAGTGGTCACTGCCAGAAAATGTAGAACATTAAAAGACATCTTGACCAGAAGTCATTTTGAACCAACAAAGATAACATTAAAAAGAGGTTATCGCCTCATGGGTTCCTTTCCATGTGGTGGCTGTAAATTTTATAAATTTATTGAAAAGACTGATAGGATTTCTGATAGCCTTAATATCAAAACTTACAAGATAAATCAATTCATCAATTGCAACACCACCAGTTGTATTTACGTTTTGACCTGCCCGTGTAACAAATTGTATGTGGGAAACACTAGCCAAAAATTAAAAGAAAGGTTATGCCAGCATTTATCCAATATTAAGATAGCAAAAAGAGATTATCAGGAATCTAGACCACTATCATCTGTAGCATCACATTTTTTGTTTACTAATAGTGGACAACCTAGAGACCTAAAATGCACTGGTATCCAGAGAGTGACTATGGGCAGAAGAGGTGGCGATTTGAACAAGCAATTTTTAAAAGCAAAGACCAGATAGATCTACAAACTAAACTCTAAAGGGACTCATTCATAAAGCAGAGAAGTGAGCTACGATGCGTTCGGCTCACTTCGCTAATAGTAGTATGCGCGTGCTGATGTCCTGTACGCGGACATCAGCATGCGCATTATAGGGATTCCCGTCTCGGCGAGAACAAAAAAGAGTTGCCTCGCCGAGACGGGAATCGCTGCTTTATGAATTATGCCCTTATAAATCTCCGAGAGGAATTAATGAGGAGTTTGTCTTTGATCAATTCATTTGAAACCTGTTGAAACTTCCAAAAGATTATAGAAACATCCATGAGGACAACCATATTCCTGTACTGATTATGATTTGGGAATTGATTAAGTTTTTCTAGACCATGGTGCTGCAGAATTGATGTTGCATGAAGAATTATGAGAGAGAAGAAGTTAATGAAAGAAAAGAAATGAATTCAATTCTTAAAAGATAAAACAGTTTCATTAGTGGTCCCTCAGTTTTATGTGTTGAAGAATTGTCCATTTATGATGAAATAATAGGAGAAAATTGATACATTGTTGGATTTTCAATTACAAGTTTTTACACTTTTTTCTGTTTATGGAGTATTTATATATATTTTTTATGTAATACTTTTTGATAGATATTTTTTGTTTGGAAATTTATTGTTTATTTATAGTCACACTATATTGCATATTTAATATTGTACACTGTATTCATGATTATGCAATTGAGTACCTTCAATATTTATTTCTATATAAAATCGTAAATTTATATTGATGGTTTTGAACATATACAACATAACAATTGTGTATTGGATTTATTTGAAATATTTGCATTGATGTTGTTAAAACCATGCAATTGATTAGGGTATACCTTTTGGGCATGGGCGTCTGTTGCACTTGGTTTAAGACTCATTCAGTAGCACTGCACTTTAGATTCAGCAGTGACGCATGACGTTGCATACGGCGTCATGACACAATCGCGTCATGATGTATGATGCTCCATACCGTTTGGCACCAAACTTGAAGGTATTTAAACTATTCCAAAAGTCAGAGATGGCACAATATGGGAAGAAGCCTTGTCGGTGAAACGCGTCCAGTGGAGAGGCCTTTGCATCCTAGTTTGCCCACATTATATCGGATCATGCTTTGAGCACTGGAACATCCACACATCAATTTTTTACAAAGCCATGTATCATAGCTGATGCTGACTGTAACTAGACTACACCCATATGGGCATTTATTTAATTCCATTTGTGATTTGCAGATGATTTGGTGGCCTAGATTTCTGTTATTCATGTCAAGGTATGTTTCATTATTCATACATATTATCATAGTGGTTCCTTTGGGGCAATTTTTTTTGAAAACTAGGCACACTGACTCCTCCTGTTTGTACAATGTCAGTCTCCTTTTGAGACAATTTTAAAATGTTTTTAACATTTATTGTTGCTGGTTTTTTTCTTTTGGAGTGTTATTTTGCATCAATAAAACATACATTATTGAAATTAATATTTATGCATACTCATTTTCTCAGTGTGCACTTTTTCAGTGGGTTATCTGCTTTTGGTAAACTACATTTTTAGTTTACCCATTAATTGCACCTGCATTTATTTAACTATGCTATCTTTAATATGATTTAATGCTCACTAGCCTACCCCCCACTTTTTTCACAGACAATGTATATACTATATTCTATTGACATTTAAATATTATCTTTGGACACTCTAGGAGCCTATGGTGGCTTCACAAGGCTATGGTGTCAGGATGGGGTGTGTTCCCAATTTAAGCACTTACCTTTATGCTGTTTCATGTCTATGATTAAGAGCAGTACACACAAAACATGTAGGATTACCAGTTTATATATGTTTTTTAATCTTTCTTCATTAAATGTTTGTTTTTATTAATCCTGCAGTAGTGCCAGCGAGTACATTTTTTTTACTTTTGCTACCAGAATGCCCACCCGCATTGTATGGAGGAATGTTAGAGGTAACAGAATGCTCACCCACATTCTACCAGTGTATCAGAAAAATTCTAAATATCTAGAAGGGAAATATCTAAGAGACAGATCAATCTGCATGTGAAAGCAGCCAACATGCTTATTGAAATTTTTGTACAGGAAGATATTATTTCGCTAAAGTTACTGACCTCTCTAAAGCAGTTCAATCTTATGCCAGAAGCAATTTCTTTATACATTAAAGTATGAAACCTTCAATATGTTGGTCGCTCATGAAAATGTTTTGTTCTAAAAGAAAATTTTAAAATATTAGAAAATTTTCATTAAACAGAAAAAAATAATGCAACAAGCCTAATTTTTGCCTGTCCCTCCCTTTATTTCATTATTCAAAGGCAAGTTAAGTCATTAAAGTACATTTTGAGACAGTTTAGCACTCATAATTATGAAACCTATAACAGACATTTCCAAGCTACCAGAGTTTTAAAATAAATATTTTAGCACTAAAAATTAATAAACAAGGTGTGTTTTTAATTGATCACTGGTTTAATTTAAAGGTGGAGTTTTAGCTGTTTATGGCTTTTCACTTACTGCAATGTTACTGTATTGAGAGCAAAAGGTCCTCCAAACTTGTGCCGAATACTACCTCATTTTGTTACTTCACTTTACCATTCAGGTACATAAGGTCCATCTATGTGCAGTATTGCCTGTTAATCATAAATATCAGTTATTATGTCTTTATTAATCTATATAGCACTACTATATTATGCAGTGCTTTGCAGAGAATCATTCGTTTCAGTCCCTGCCCCGTGGAGCTTACAATCTAATTTCCCTATTAAGTCACACACAGATATTTGTTTTTGGTTTGTGGGAGGAAACCAGAGTGCAGGTGGGGAAACCCACCCAAGTGTGGGGAGAAACAACTCCATGCAGATGAAGTCCTGGATGGAATTGAACCTTGAACCATGAACCCAGTGCTAACCACTAACCACTGAGCAACCGCACTGCCCAGATGTAGTAGACATCCAATCAGTTACCTACTTTATAGTTCTCATCTAAATGGGCATTTATATTAGAACATCTCTCTTAAGTATAAGGAGTTTTTTTTTTTTTTCCCAAGAAGATCAATATCACATACCCTGATTTTATTTTACCAGCACAATAACTTTAGAGACCAAGGGGGATATCTTTTCAACCCATTTGCACATTGCGATTTTAGTTGCCACTTTTCGATTCATTTTTGATTACTTTTTTATTATCAACTTTTAATGATAGTGACCAATCTATGAAGTGGCGACAAATTTTTCTGTGACCGAAAATAAAATCTATATGAAATATCCTACATCATATACAAGAAAATATCCTTCTGGTGGACAATAGCACAATAGATGTTTTGCTATTTGTGCTAAAATTCCTTAAAAGTCTAAACTGCAGCCGATTGATTTCAGTAGATAAGCTTCTTCTGTTTTTTACATTTACATTAAGGTAACCCTCATTATCGGACAATAAATAATGATAATGTCACTTAACTGGATTCCAGATTAAAATAAATAATACAGTATGTCTAAGGACTATCTAACTAAGAACCTTTAGAAAAATAACCATTAGATGATACAGGATAAACTAGACCACTTGGCACTATGTTCTTATGTCGCTGTGTTGTATTTTTGACCTTTTCATGCACATTTTTTCTTTGAAAGGTTCAATGAATTATTAGTCATGAAACAAATAGATAGTTAAGCCTTGCCCTAATACTTTTTATAGAAGGCAGAAATTACCACTTTTCAGTCTGGTTCTTATCTTAGTCTCATGAAATCATGCAATTTCTGGCATTCACTAGTGTCATAAAGAATGCTCATCTCAAATCTTGTACTTATAAATAAACATGACCTGCAATCAACGAAATAGGTATGGTGGGCTTTTTAAATTATATTTGTCACAAATGATATGTATATCCCATTTCTTTAAAAAAAAATGTTGCAAATAGTTTTACTTTTGAATACACTACAGTGTATGAGAATGTAACTGTTAATATTACAGGCTTTCAGATGACATTATCCCACACTTCAGCTATAAAAAAAGCTTCTATCAAGATATTATATAGTGCATCTCTTTCATTCACATGTTAGAATAATGTACAGAAGCAACACTATTTTAAGTGTGAAAGGTTGTTTTGAAGTCAATGTGTGTTTTTGTTAGCATTCTAAAATTAATAAAATAGTATTACAAGAAAAACAAAATATTCCAGCTAGTGCATGTGTAGAACTGTATTATGTCACTTTGTATATCAAGTAATACATTATTGGCACAGGTTTAGGGGGTAATTCGGGAACGATCGAAGTACCCTTGCGAAGCTTCTCATCACTTTGCCGACACTGGTGCGTGCCCACTGGTCTCCTGCAACCGGAGATTAGCGACCGCTTTAAAGGTACTTCAGCTCACCTTGCGACCACTCAAGTTGCCTCGCCGAAGTACCTTTAAAGTGTTAGCTGATCTCCGCTTGCAGGAGACCAGGGAGCGTGTACCCGTGTTGGTGAAGTGATGAGAAGCTTCTCAAGGGTACTTTGATCGTTCCTGAATTACCCCCTTAGATTTGAAATATAAACATAACTACAAACACAAAATAGTGATTGGAGCAATAGCTGTACAATTCATTGTTAAATTAAAAATACAGACTGTTTTTTTAATACAGCAATGGGTTAGGTAATTTACATGATAACATGAGATAGTGGAATCAGTAAGAAATGCTTTTAATTTTTTTTATTTTTTTTTTTAGCATTTCTTAAGTCTAGGAACCCACAGCAAACAGTCAGCAGTTAGAAATTTCTGGCAAAAAGAAGCAAGAATTATAAAATAAGACTTCTGATTGGTTGGTACAGGTTATCTGTAAAGTTTGCCCCATTGATAAATTTCCCTGCAAGTCTTTCAGCCTCAGCAGGCACTGCATCTTACTTGATTACCACACGTGGAGATCAGCGAACACTTTAAAGGTACTTCGACAAGGCGACTCGAGTGGTCACGAGGTGAGCTGAAGTACCTTTAAAACGTTCACTGATCTCCACATGCAGGAGAGCAGGGAGTGCGTACCAGTCTCAATTGAATCGAAGGATCAGCAGGTAAAGTTGGACTTTCCTGAATTATGGCTCAATGGGTGCGCATCACAGGATCAACTGTATCCTTGGAAAAGAAGTTATGTCTCAAGAAAATATTGTTAGAGAGCAATTGGTCTTACATGGCATGTGAGACCACACCAAAAGAGGGGAATGAGATTATTGCCCCAACAGATGTGAATATATGGATGCAGATGAGGCAAGGCCAATTATGTCAAAGTCTTATAAAGGAGTGTGGTATTTACTTACTTTTTAGTTTACTTAAATTAAGAAACTTAAAGCTAATTCCTATCTGTACAGGAACTATTAAAAAAAAAAAAAAAAAAAAAAACTGTTCAGCACGTTCATCTTTCATTTAGACATTTTAGTGATCTAACCAGCAACTCCTTTTTATATTTAGAACTCATTAGGGACACCAAATTGTAAACGTCACAACAGCAGGTAAAGAGGTGAATGGTTGGTCTCTGTAAAGCAATGTGGAAGACATTGGCAAGATATAAATGCACAAATACATACATAAATTATATTAATACATTTGTACTAATTTGTCCTAAAAGTTTGCCTTTAGAAAATGTATCTTGCTTGACCTGTATTAAATCCACAAAAATCCACAAAAACCTTCTCATGTCTATAAAGAGAGATTAGAAACTGGTGCTCTGGAAAGGGCTAAGCATTATAGGAAAGGTGAGTAATACTCTGTTTTCTCAAGTAATAAGAACTGTAATTAATCACTTTGTATACAATGTGAATCATGAACAGTGTGATACGGTGTAGGTTCCGTAAAAACTACTGATTGTTATGAGGGTGACATCTAGTGGCAAATATAAGTATATTGTTAAAATAATAAATTAAGGTAAGGGATGGTCAATTAGTGATGTTTACACTACTTTTTGTCAATATGTGAAGTTATAACTTAAGCTATAATGAGTTAAAAAGCATCTAGGAGTAAGACACACTGTTAGATATACAGTGATATTAATTTCTAACTATTATTCTATTTTATATATTCATATGGATCTATGAGACACATGCAAAACAATAGTATTGGCTGTTTATCATCCAAAAGAGTAAGAACCAGTTATTTGAGAAAGTAATTTTAGCCCAAAACATGTCACAATGCTGGTTTATATTAAACACAAGTAGTCACATTACTGGAATGGTCAGACTGCTATTTTCTTTGTATTCTATGAACCAGTTATTGTTCCTGTTGCAGATGCCAGTGTGAACTGTTTAAAATATATTTAAACTGTACACATAATCAGATAACAGGTTTTCCAAAAAGTTGCCATTGTATTTGGAATAATAAAGTTACAGATGTCAGTGTACTACGCCACTGCAGAAAAAAAAAAAATATATATATATATGGAATCAGAGCAGGAGTTAAATCATATGCAGGCTTGTCAGTGAAAAGTTAAACACTGGATTAACCTCTTCTCCACCACATTTTGATGGGGTTGGAGATATCAGGCCATCAATCCCATGTGTGTGTTTCTGTTCATGCTTTGATTTCCTTGGTTAATAATTTGGCTTGTCTTCATATGCAGCTTTTGCTACTTTCTGGCTTGATTACCATTTCAGCAGCCATCTATTTCTGAACTGCTGACTAGTCTAGAAAGCTGCACGTCTCACCTCCCTATTTTGAGTATTAGGACTCAAGACTCAAAAAATTGATGTGGGAATTTATAATTAACAGGAAGCTCCTATAAGTGCTCTGTTCTGCAGTCTCTAGCATCAGGATGCCCTGCAAGTGCTGGTGACAGTGTTAACTAACTCCAGGCCAGTTTGGACCAGGCAGTAGATGTTTTTGTGTGGTAAAGTAAAGTAATGGTAGGGGGTATTCAGGCCCCAGGACCAAACTGTCCACATACTCCCAGAGTTTAGCTAGGGTGAAAGTTATTAAAGTCGAAAACAGCATTTTTGATGCTTCCATCAAAAAATGGGGAAAAAAATCTGATTTCATTTTTCGATCGAAAGAAATTTACCTTCGTTAGAAAGTTAAATAGTTTCAATTGAAACTATAATTGTTTTCTCTCGAAACTAAAAACCCGGTTTCGAGTGAAAGTTAAACAGTTTCCATGGAAAGAAATTGTTTCCATTGTAAAGCATAGTTTATATAATGTTAATTTTCGATTTCGATATATCGAAACTTTATGATGTTGCGCACGTACGGAAACCGGAATTGCCATTGCTGCCATTTTGAGCACATGTTGCATTTTGCGATCTACTGAGAGAGATAGTAGTGTTTTTAGGGAGCTGGTGATTACAGCAATTTTGTGTTTACTTGTTACTTGTTAAGGAGTTTATTCTTAGCATGGATGATGATGACAGGAAGCTTAGGGAAGGGAGAGAGTTAGGGATAGTGTGGAAGTTTACGGAAAGTGAGTAAAGTGATAGTGGGGATCAGTTGCAGATAGTGAAGGGCAGTGGGGAGGATGGTACTGAGGAGG
>WMED01030807.1:0-10041 GCA_019650415.1 Pipa parva | reverse complement strand
CCCAGCATCAGAGCACTATTCCCAGCATCAGAGCGCTATTCCCAGCATCAGAGCGCTATTGCCGTTATCAGAGTGCTATTCCCAGCATCAGAGCGCTATTCCCATTATCAGAGCGCTATTCCCAGCATCAGAGCGCTATTCCCGTTATCAGAGCGCTATTCCCATTATCAGAGCGCTATTCCCGTTATCAGAGCGCTATTCCCGTTATCAGAGCGCTATTGCCGTTATCAGAGCGCTATTCGCAGCCACAGTGGGCGGCAGGGACAGGACCCCCCTTTTGCCTATGCTTTTCTCACGGCAGTTTAGTAAGAGTTGATCCGCAGCCACATAATGTCCCACAGTGCCAGGAGCAAAGCCTTTTCTCCGCCTCCCCCTCCCACACACACACGGGGAGACCTTACCTCTTTAAGTTCCTTCGCTACATCCTTCAGGTCTCCCAGGACTAATTCCAAATCCCCCACAATCATCTTGATCTGTTCCTTCACCTTGGCTGGACAAGACGATGCCCCCTCCGATGGCGAGGACCTTCCCTTAGACTTGGCTGACATGCTGCAATTCCAAGTCAGGGAAGCTTTAAAAGAGGGTGTGTGAGCCCGTCCCTCTCCGAGCTGATATCCCCCCACATTTTCTCCCTCACATCTCCCTCTGGTTCGTCATTCCCCTCTCCCTGTTTGCACAGTGCCATCAACTCCACACACAAGCGCACAGGGAATGGGCGGCAGACTAGTGGCCGGCGGTGCCTGCGTCACAGTCGCTGTTTTAAAAAAAAAAAACCCAAGGGAGGGAAAAAGTGCAAAGCTTAAAGTTGACATGTACCACAGGGAGCCCTTGTCACAGACCCATTGACTTTAACAGACACTCAGTACCGTAAAGCAGCAGCTTACTGCCTCGCGCTACACACAGTCTGCTGCTCCCTCTCTCTCTCTCTCTCTCTCTCTCTCTACACTAATAAACACAGCCTATCAGAGCCGCGATCCTGCATTACCGTATTTCCCCGTCTACTGCAGCCCTCGCCGTGCCAATGCTTTACCGAGAGGGGAGCAGTGGGCAACTGGCAGATCATTTGACTCTGATTGCTTTGTACAAGAGTGCGTGACGATTGATATGCCTCGCACGAAATCTCTTCACTGTAAAGAGGAGAAAGCACACTTGTATGCCTTTCCAATAAATCACACTCCTTTCAATGAAATATTGGAGCCAGTGCTTTTTTTTTTGTAAAAAATACTTGCCGGCACACATTTCAATACTATCGACTATAGATGAAATTGGTGTGATTTTCCTGTTAATTGGTGTTCCTCGATGATTTGATAATTTCTGGAAGTAATTGTTATCGAGTGTTTCTGTGTCAGCTTTCAATGCATTTGGGAGAGAGAGTTGTTTGGAGGCTCTCGCCTTTATTAGTTGAGCCGCTGCTGCTTCTTGGAATGGGTCCGGCTGCTGGGCACTGTGCTATCTCTGATACATTGCTGCGCTGAACACTGTGCCAGCCCGGTTACCCTGCTGCGCTGAACACTGTGCCAGTCCGGTCACCCTGCTGCGCTGAACACTGTGCCAGTCCGGTCACCCTGCTGCGCGGAACACTGTGCCAGCCCGGTCACCCTGCTGTGCGGAACACTGTGCCAGCCCGGTCACCCTGCTGCGCGGAACACTGTGCCAGCCCGGTCACCCTGCTGCGCGGAACACTGTGCCAGCCCGGTCACCCTGCTGCGCTGAACAAAAAGTCTTCAGAGCAAAAGTCTTCAGATGTTCCTGTACTCCATACCCCTGCGTATACGGTGCAAAAGAAGCACTGATTTTAGCACTGTTTCCCTATTGCAACAGAAATCATCAGTGAGGAGTATAATTCCTGTGTGATGTTTTGACATATAATTAGCGAGCATGGAATATGGATATGTGTGTGTGTGTTTTTTTTCATCCTTGTTAAGCAATGGGAGGTGTGGATGTCACAGGAAAGCCATGACAAGATGAAAAGTGAAGGGTCAAATACACACACACAAAAAAAAAGATCTGATGCTTTGAATTTCAGCAAAGGGAATAGATGAATGACTATATGTGGGAATTTATTCACAAAGTGGTATGTAAAGAATAGATGCTGTACTCTTTTAAGTGATGGCAGTGTTCTTTATTAACAATTATTATTGTCTGCACAGTTGTGTTTTTCAGGTAAGGGGTCACGTGGCCCTTTGTAAATTTTTACTTTGAAAACTGCAGGGAAAAAATAGCCCTTTAAAAAAAAAAAGTTTTCCTGTCAGAGCTGCGCTGTTGTGTGGTTGTACCATCAATGCAAACTTTATAGTAGAAATATTGTAACCCTATACAATACAACCTGACTCAGGTTGCAGTGCTTCTAAACAAATGATTGTTTTCATTAGTGCAGCCTGGTGAGCTTTTGGCTCAGTGTTTGAGATAAGACACCTGTGCGGAGGCAAGAAAATGGTATATTTAAAAGACAATGTTAGGATTAGGTGCAGGTCTTTGGTGGTGATGCTTATAGATGTGCTAAAAATGAAATAATATCATTTAGAAATGGAAGATTTTAGGATAATACTCCTTGACGAAGGGATTTTCCAGTTAATTTGAGGTAGTGATCATTTTCTCTTTCAGATTCATGCACTTTAGATTGTGGATTACTACTGCATTTTGCCAGTTATGGCATAGGGGGAAGGGGGGTTCCAACATGGCCGTCACCCACAGCACATGCTATCCAGGTGTATGGGGTTCCAGGGACCTAAATTACATTAGCACAAATCAATTACAGCAGTCATAACTGCAAACCGGTCTGTAAAGCCTGGGAATGAAGTTTTTTTGTTTGTTTTTTTAACTTTTTGCTGGTTACTTTGCTTTTCGATATACAGTATTTTGATGCTATTTTAGATACGTTGTTGCTAGTTTTTAGCTGTTTGGACGCTTTTTGTTGCTGGTCTGGACCTGTTTGGACACTTTTTGTTGCTGGTCTGGACCTGTTTGGACACTTTTTGTTGCTGGTCTGGACCTGTTTGGACACTTTTTGTTGCTGGTCTGGACCTGTTTGGACACATTTTGTTGCTGGTCTGGACCTGTTTGGACACTTTGTGGTTATTTGTCTGGACCTGTTTGGACACTTTGTGGTTACTTGTCTTTTCACTGGGAATAAAGTTTTTTTTTTTTTTTCCTATTTTTGAACCTTCCTTGCTAGTTAGTTTACTTTTAAATATATTTTGTTGTGTTAGATACTTTGCTGCTAGTTTTGGGCAGTTCTGGTACTTTGTTGTTGGTTACTTTATTATTTTAGATACTTTGTTGCTGGTTTAGCTTTTGTTTGCCCTTGTATTACTTTATTGTTGGTTTAGTTTATTTACTTTATTATACACATTGTTTATAACACTTTACAGATCATGAAAAATAAACAAGCCCTAATACAAACCAGGTGTGATTTGCATATGGTTTATCGCATCAGAGTGACAGTTTCAGATTTGCTCAAATTTATATGAACTAAAACCACCCATATGATCGGTGTCACTAAATTCTAATCATGCCAGTTGTATTTCTGAGTAACTGGAGTTATCTGTTACTGTAAATACACTGTTCATTTATACAAAAAGTAGTTCCTAGCACCCATTGTTTCTGTTTGTTATGTGAGGGGGTTCCTCACCCTTCGCAAATATGTAAGCAGGAGCCCCTTCCCACATAGATTGTGATTCTTCTGCATACATAATTTAACTCTTCCTATCCTTTTCAGTCCACAGCTTTCTTACAATTTTGCATAGAAGCTTCACCACTCTTACCTATTTTGCCTGCAGACATGACATTCCATTTAGAATCTTAATTAAGAAATAAAAACAAAAATAAATAAGGAACTTCTGTAAGATAGCGACTATAAATACAGAACCCCTGAAAATAATAATTAGATGGGCACAGCCAATGCAGTTAAGGAATTCATCCTGTTTCCCAGGGCACTGGTTAACACAACCACACAATAGGTAAAATGTAAAAGAAAAAAAACTAAGCATGACCCATTAACTTTGATGGCTTGATCATGACAAAACACATGGTAACTTTTCTAGGCATGCTGTACTATGACAAAATTCAACTTTTTATGCAGTAAAATGCACTTAGAAAAGTCACCATGAGTTTGTCTCAGTCACTCATTGAAATCAAGTGGTTAAATGTCTATTGTGCAATGTCCTTACTGTGTGAGTTGTGCTTTATCCTGAGGAACAGGAAGGATCCCTTGACTGCACACAGAGGAGATTGATGATATAGCTTTAACACAGAGCACATCAAATGACACAACTGATGGATCTTTATTTGCAGACGTATCAGTCATTCCACTTATCTTCTGCTGATTACTGTGTTTATGTTGCCTTTTTTTATTTTAGGTTAATTACAAATTGCTTTCTTTCTTGTAAATTTACCATTTCTCTTAAATTTCACTAGGATTTTTAAGCAGCAATGGACATTTAATTATTGCTTACTGTTCCCAGCTGCTTCTTATCCTGGTAAGTCTGCAGTTACTACTTGGTACAATGTTTACCTCCTTGTCTTTTAGCTACTGGAAAATCTTTTGTTCCTGTGCAATCTAGCCACGCCAACCCACTTTCATTTTCCTTTGTTAATCCTGATTGCACTGTTTTCTCTGCCCACTCCTCAACCCCTCACTCTGGCCCTTCCTTTCAGCTGTAGGCACATCAAATATAAGGTTTTAGAAAAATGCGTAAGGGAAAACTTTTATTAGAAACACAACACTATTAGCACACTTGATATAATGTACTTGTACTCAGTATCACCTGAGAAATTATACCCAAAAATAAGCTTAGGTTCTAAATGGAGAATGTGCAGCACTATTTAATCAACATCAACCATCTGTTCTCTTATGCTTACCAGGGTGCTCTCCTAGGGAGGATATGCAGTAATAGTTCTTCTAAACACCATACCCTTGCTACATATACTCTGCATCCTTGGTGCATAAACCCTAACTCCAGCTCCCGAGATGAGCTAGCTTAAAGTTATTTTCTGTACTACATGTGACCTCCTGACTTGCACTTGAGGAAGTAGGAAGGATTCCTTGAAATGAAGGTTGTGTCCCCTGTGCTTATTTTTGGCCTCTTTCTACCTCCATGGTGGAGGGCCAAGAGAGTTAACCTCCTAAAACTAACCTTTCATAAGGGAACTTCAGGGACTGGGCCATGTACCCTCCTGGTACAGCAAAGCCAACAAAACCATTTATCTATTGTGACAGTATGGTTAACCGCATTCCTATAATCCTCTATACAATTGGGTGCATGTGTACATCCTAACTATTCCCAGGCCAGCTCACACTCTAGGGAGGACAATCACTTATGTAATGGGTAGTAGTGGTAGTGGTACACACAGGCAGGAAACTTGGATGCTGGGGATTCTCTTTATAACATCTTACATATAAGATTTATTATAGGCACAATGCTCACTCAACTGACACTAAATGCAAGTTTAATCAGAAATACTTTGGTAACTGTTCAGTTACATATGACACTTGTACAGTTACACTGAATAAAGTGACCATAGTACCAATAAGGTATATTTTGGGAGGACCTTACACTGCTTACTAAAGATCTTTGACTTAAAGGAGGATGACCATCTGCCACCATATAGGAACTTCACACTACCTCCTGATGAAGCCACAGTAACCTGATACCCACCTTCTGTCTGGCATCCTTTATTGCATCCTGTATGTATTGTAGATTATTACTAATAAGCTCTATAGCAGGATATTATGGGTGTTTAAGAGAAATCCCACAAAATGCAGTTAGAGTTATTTTGTTTTATTAGAACAGAATCAAACATTTCTTGATTCTTGATTTGTTGGCATCAGCGTTAGATTTATTTATCAGATATATGCTTAGATTTTAGACTGTTTTACCACAGTAGTGCACATATATGGGAGTCAGGGTTCGGTAAGCTTCTTCAGTGCCTTTAATTTTGAAAACTATAGAGAGGCAGTGGCAACATTTTTAGGGAAACAGGTCATTAGTCTCATAGGTCTACTACTGCTATATAAATTTAGGGCAATCATTTTTAGTATTATTATTTAAAGAACATTTTTTTTTATCTTTAAATTATAGTTTATTTTTTATTCTGAAACCAAGGAATGCACCATGCTGCTGCCCAAAGCAAAGTTTAATTAATAAGTCTGACTGTACCATACCATATCTTATGTTGTCCAATAGAAAGATCAGTGTCCATATATGTCCAAATCACTGTAGCAGAAATAAGAAAACAATGAATGTGTCAGTACAATGATTGAAAACTACAAGGTTTGTGAATGGATTAAGCTTTTAATTGATGACATATAAATAAATGTAATTGCACTATTGGGTTCCTATCACATTGTTTGAACAGCTATGAGCAAGAATAAGGAAATCACTTGAAAATCCACAGACCAACAAAAATGTACTAAACGTGGAGAGAGGCAGGCTTATATCTCGGTCCCACAAACCAAATGATGCATTAAAGCAGGGGTGGGCAAATATTTAAGCCATCTGGCCGCATGAACTGCCCGATGGCTTCAGAGGGCCGGGGTGGGGGGAGCGTTCCTAGCATGCTGATGCCTATGATGCTAGGCCACGCCCCCATTTTAATATCGTCCTGCAGGATGGTCTGAGAGTTCTGGAGGGTCGGATTCAGCCCATGGGCTGTAGTTTGCCCACCTCTGCATTAGAGTATATATTGTATTTATAAAGCACTAACATATTACAGAATTTAACCAATATATTAAGTCCCTGCCTCTGTGGTGCTTACAATCTGAGTTTCCTACACATTCTCACACAGAGACAAAAAAAGGATCAATTTGGTCATGCACCATTTGTTATGGAACTCAAAATTTACAGACGTTTGGAAATATCTCTAGGACCGAGAGGAGAACCCAGGAGTGGACCCTTTCCACAGAAGGGTTTGCCCTGGTTAATCCTGAGACTAAGCATGTTAAGGAGTTATGGCTTTTGCTGCAAGTAAACCCTATGCCAAGAACCCCAGGTTAACACCCCACTTCTGGTAGCCACAGAAGGAACAACAATAGTGTAGAAGCTGATGAACGCTCACTGGCACAGGAGCAGATGAAATTGAACTCGAAGGGGCAAATGAAATTGAACTCACAGAAGCAGGAACAGATTAACTTTGATTCACAGACACAGAAGATTTTGAAACCACAGGCACAAGACCAGATGACTGTTAGCCTTTTTCCTTATGTAGGTGGTTCAACATTGAAGCTTTTCTGTGCTCCACACTTATATTGGGAGGGAGTCCCTGGGATGCTCCTTTGGGATATTTGATTTGCATTTTGCCACTTTATGGGCTACATTGATTGTTCCCCCCACTACCTTTTTAGGATATTGGAGGGACAGTATTTGCGTTCTATCTGTATAGACACTACACCAGCAGACTTTATGGTTCCCCCGCCCACCTCTACTTAGTTGTTATTGGGTGGCGCTTGTCCACGCGCAGGACATCAGCATGCGCATAATACCATTTGCGAAGTGAGCCGAAGGCTTCGGAGCTCACTTCGCTGAATGGTGAATTCCCCCCTTGGTTGGGTAACATCAGCAATGATGTCAGTGGCAGAAGATTTAAATACTGAATGCTGTGTTCAGGCACGCTCAAGTGTTAGTTATCTCTATGTTCACTGCCTAGAGTTTTGTGATGTGCATGGCTTTCCTGCTCTGCTCCAAGAGTGCTGTGAGTAGTACTTCAGTATATGCTCTACAAGGGTGCAGAGTGTAATCTCTTCTACATGGTGCAAGGGTTCTGTGAGTGATTGTTCAACTATGCTGCTCAGTTTGATAATGTTCTGGGTATACAGTATAGATGATCCAGGTTTCTGTCAAAATCACTGTAAGTTTTTCAGCTGCCACTGGTGGGAGGTTAACCTGAGGTCACCACCTGGAAGTCTCATTGCCATAAAGGCCATAACCCCTTGCAAGGGTTAAGGGCTTTCAGATTAATTCATCATTGAGGGTAACTGAAAAGGTCTCACACTGCAAACAACTGGCTTTTACAGAAGAAAGTCGGTAGTCATGAGCGGCAATATAACAGCGCTACTCAATACATCAGGAAGGACTTCATCCTAGTTTACAAAGGGAATGTAGAACAGATGGTGTCATGTATATGTATCTATAATTACCGTGTTTCCCCGATAGTAAGACACCCCCGAATATAAGACATAGTGGGGGTTTTAGTGGGGCGGCCTAATGTAAGACATACCCCGAAAGTAAGACATAGTCTTACTTTCGGGGAAACACGGTACCTGCAGCTCCTTGGCCGGCCATCTCTTCAGTAGCGCTTAGCGCTAGAGCGTCTCTCCTCCCTCCTCCTGTAACTTCCTGTCAGCGGCAAATATCTTGCTAAAATGATGAAAATTCAGCAAATTATTATTTTATTTATTATTTTTAAAATTGTTCCTAGTCCACATGTTCTGGTTCTCTACCAAACACAACCTGAACCTATTTTCACCACTAATTATTAATTTATTTGTAAACCAATTACACATTTCATAATATGAAGTTCTACATTCGGTGCATTCTAGCAGTGGTCAGGGAAAGCCACATTTCATCTTTTAAAAACAAGTAAATACCCAAGTTTTATCACTTCTTTGTGCAAGATCTCAATTATTTAAAAGAAGCTTTCATTTTGTTAAAAAGTGATATGCTCTATTGATAAATGGTGTCCAGAATCCTTTGGTCTTAACATTCTTCAAGCACTTTCAAAAATTAGCAAAGAGCAGACTCCCTTGGCAATCTTAGTATGTGTAACTTGTCTAGCATTGATTAGATAAACGTAGAACAGCTGTGATCCATCAAGACGATCATAATCATGAAAACAATCACGACAAAATTCCGCACAAACAAGCAAAACAAACATCCTAAAAGAACAAATAACATCACAGAAATGACATTAATAATGTAACGTCTACATGTGTAATGTTATAATCCACTTTTTTCCACTTCCAGTTTTCTTAGAATTGAGATACAGCATATTATATGTAATGTGATATATTTGATATGGTTGTTCAGGAACGTATTTAATTACTTTACAATATTTTTGTGTATGGCATTTACAGTCCCTGTTCCTTTGCTACAGTTCTATACTATGCATGAAGAAACTTTAGAGTAAAAATATTAGATATGTATTTCCATATTCCGTATTCGGTTGTGTAGGGGTCCTGTGTGCCATGATCCCCTACCTTTTCCCTGGGAAGCTGCTCCTCCTCCCTCTCTGAGAAGCTGTCCGGTAGACAAACATGGTTTTTCTTATTGTTTTAAAGAAATAATATCATAAGATTTTATGTGCTGTTTTCAATAATGTATAAAGCTTAGAAATATAGATTAGCATATTTATTATTACTACATATTATTTTTATATACATTAGCAACATTCAGATCCTACACACGTTACTCAATATGTCATAATATCATCACAAGTTGGGTAGGCCGGCCTGATGACTTATCACTGGCAACTTGTCATGAGTAATAACAGCAACTGCTGCATTACCAACAGTTTTGTATTTGTTGAAACCTGAACATCTTACTCCTACAGAGCTATAATTGCAAAACTGAAACTGTGCTTTATATTTGAGAACATCTGCTAAAAAGCTCTAGTATATTTTATGTAACTTTACAACAATTTTATCTTTCCAAACAGTGTAAAATAAAAAAAGAGGAGTGGACAGTCTTTAGGTGATCAATGTTCTTTACATATTGCCATAAAATGGTTAAATCATCCTTTAGTAGATAGAATAGGAATACATACTCCGCTCCATACTGCAGTCTACTAGGGGCTCAATGTATCAGAGGATTTACCAGAAAACACAGACTGCTGCTATACTGGAAAAGTGGAGAGCTAATGCTTACAATACCAAATATAAAAAGATCACAACAAAAAGTTTTATCAGGTGCAGCGCTAAAAAATATATGATAAATGTGTGTGTGTAACAGTATCTCAATAAATCGCAGCTTCTTCAAATGGGGGAGTTCCTCTCCAATCACTCCCAATTTGTGAACCACTCTCAAAATCTGAAAAAGAAGCGCAGAA
>WMED01030806.1:0-10041 GCA_019650415.1 Pipa parva | reverse complement strand
AATCTCCCTGTACCCTCATAATCTCCCTATACCATCATAATCTCCTTGTACCATCATAATATGCCTGTACCATCATAATCTGCCTGTACCATCATAATCTCCCTATACCATCATAATATCCCTGTACCGTCATAATCTGCCTGTACCCTCATAATCTGCCTGTACCCTCATAATCTCCCTGTACCCTCATATTCTCCCTGTACCCTCATATTCTCCCTGTACCATCATAATCTCCCTATGCAAAAGGACTTGTTTCCAATGAAGAGTGAGTTACACAAGTCCCAAGTCATGTGCTAGAGGTGTTACAATGGATGTGATACAAAGTTTCACTCCTGGCAGCGCTTGCTCCCTTTGCTCCCAAAGAGTTTACTTTCAAGAAATCATCGCAAGCTGCTGCTATCTGTACTGAGACTCCCATACTTATTTAGTGCTTGGCAGATTTCTTTGTGAAACTGCCATTTATATTTGTATTATTTATAATTCATGGTCGTAATATACATGACTATGTTTTAATATAGAAAAATGATAAAATCATCGGTTTCCTATTATCATTTATTTCTAACACACTGTGATTAAGATGTTGCTGTCAACGTACTGGAAAACGTCCATAATTAAAACAAGGTATCTTTTAATCGTCCACCTTAGTCCTTTTCTGCTCGTAGCGAACTGGGTGGATATTATCACTATGTGTACACAGCGCCATCTATTGGTTGTAATAACATTATTTACAGCTCTAAGGATTCAGCATTGAATGATGCTGAAGCAATAGCATCCTATGACCATTATGCAGAGAACACTTTTCTGTTCTTTTTTTAAATGAATATACTTATATTAGGCAACAAATGAATGGAAAGAACGTGAAAGCCATTCATGCAATTCAAAATTTATTAGTAGAAGATAGACTTATTAACTTTCTATACTTTCAAATGCTTAACATGAGTAATCTATACTGACTGCTCCCTTGAGATGAGGACTGGTATGCTTTCAACTATTTATTTATGTTTTTATTTTTGGAATTGAAGCTTATTTCTCATTTAGTAGTGATACTCTTCAGACTTTAAATCCTGGGGTTTGTTTGGTGAGTAAATAGTTACCTAGTGTTATGGGATCTTGATGAAAAGGAATTGAATAGAATTGCAGTGAGTTGTTTATAAGCTGCTCATTATAAAAGTTACTTTTACTAGCAACACTGCAAGATCCCTGCAGACTGTATTTAATGTATAGTATTTCATCCCATATTCCTGTTAGGCAGTGGTCTATATAGATGGGAGTCTGTTCATGAAGAAATTTACTCTGTGATATAAGTGAATCTCTCACTTCTGAAAATATGAAGCAGCGGAAGTTATTTATTTGCTGATATAGACAAAACTAATGCATAAATAAAAGAGAAATTCATATTATTAAAGCTGAGTACTCACTCTGAGCTATCAGAGAGAGCTGCCCCAGTACCTTGTCTAAAGAAATATAATCCTCGGAGTTGATTGCCTTTTTTTTACCTGTTTTCCTGCTGCTAAACTGCTTACACAGTGAACAGTTATGTGCTGAATTAGAAGCAGGAGAGGTTGTCCTGGGAAGCAAGTATACCTGCGACACAATCCTGAATCTGTGGGACTTTTCTTTCAGTGCCACAGCGAATCTTCCTTATATATATTTGATAATGAATGCAAACTATCATAAAGGGCATCATAGTGTACCTAGAATGTTTTTGTTATGATGAAATACGTTTCAGATATGTGTAATAATAACTGTACTAATTGTCTGTTACTATTTTCAAGTTACTTTACATTTTTGAACAGTATATTTGTAATAAAAAAAAATAACAATCGTCCACAGGAGTTATTTTTATGACATCACTCACAATGGGTTACATCATACGTCATAATCAAATTACTCCATTGACCAAACTCAACATGATAGTACAATACAAAAAGTATAAAATACATCATATAGAGCAGTCCCTTAAGATATATCCCCCACAGCAGCATAATCCTTAGCATGAAGCATTTATTAAAGCAGACACAAAAGTAGGCAGCATGCCCTTTTGACAATGTGGTGACTTCAATTTGATCAGCATCACAAACTATGTTTACATCTAATCAAATACATTCATTCTGCTGAACAACACAGATTCAAGTAGGTTAGTTGCATTATCCATCTCTATTTTTCTATTTACTGCTAGTCTTCTAAAAAGGCAATCTTGGATCTGACAGAATCTGAATTCGGTATTTTATTTAATTATACCTAATTTTAGTACAGAAATATATATATATATATATATATATCATAGAGTAATCCCTGGGATGTATTTAATATTAACACTATAACATTGATAAAGCTCTTATTTCAAAAATATAAGTAGCAACACCATATCCATTATCAGGTATCCTTGGTACCTTGACAATATTTGACAATGTACCTACAGTATGGTATATGGTATCATGACTGTCCTTTGCTTTAATCATTAAAGGAGTGTGCTGATCTGCCTTTGCTATATTTTTATGTTGACCTGTGCACCTCCCTGAAATAAGTTTTGATGTGTTGTAACATCACCAATATATATTCTTATGCACTGCTTCAAACCATGAACTTGTACACTAGGATTATAAACTATTATAAACTTACTAAAAAACTATTACCAAAAAAGTAATTATTTATTGTGCAGTGTTTCCATAAGACACAGACCTTTATTAACCTTTTTTCCATTTTATCATAATACTGTATGTGCAGTCTTGCTTGGGTAGACCGGCTGATTCATAGATAAATAGTTAGATAGGCAGCCAAACTGTGATGTGATAATAACATGATAGCAAAAATATAAGATAATAATGTAATGTTTAACAGCAAGCTGATGCATTCCTATTATTTTGTCTAATTCGTTTTCTAGATTTTTTGACATTTCCTTGTATCTATTCCATGCATGTTTATGACACTGTATTTGTTCCTGCTACTTGTGGTGGAAGGATAATCCATGAGTTTATCATCCTTTATGTAATGAAATGTTTCCTTATTTTATCTTTTAGTTTCCTCCACCAACTACCCTCTAGTTCAAGCAATTTCTTGCTTTTGAAAAATATTTCACTTCCTGACCTCTGTTAAATCCTTTGATATTTTTATCATGTCATCACTTTCCTCCTCTCTTCTAAGATGAACATGATTAGGCTTGAATTATTTGCGTATAATGTGCCCTCTCCTGAACAGTTTCTTATTTATTAAGGTATTTCTGTTAACAGGACCTTCATAAGTCAATGTTGTATTTTAGGTGAGGTTTCTCCAGTGGCTTATTAAGTGGCAGTATCACTTCTCTCTTTTTATTTGTAATTCCTCTTCTTATTCATTTGTAAAACTTTTTACATTGCTTTATAACACAAGGGATTTTTTTTTTATTATATGTTGAACTATCCATTTTGCAACCTACCCTGCAGCTTACGAATCACAGAGATGTATCTTACATGCAGACCCTGGAGTCTCAGCAACTCTAACTCGTTCATTACTCCAGGCACATAAACTTGTTCAGGTTTTCAACCCATCCATATCCTACTCTTTAGGTCCTTTTCTAATCTCACTAGGTTGTATAATGCACCATGCGTAGGAGTACAATCTATAATAAGTACTAACTGGCTAACTATCTAGACCTGTAAAGAAGACACTCTCAGAACTCTGAAGAACTGCATTTTACTCCTCACCATATGCTACTACTTCCCTCTGTCCCTATCTGCACAGTCTTATATAGGGACATTAATGACTAAATAGCAATACTAACATAAGAACAGAAGTCCTAAATGGAATAATTTACAGCAACTACTAGGGTATGCTACAGTATCTACACAGAAGTAATAATAATAGAAGAGTGGTACGTATAATTAGTTAACTTTTAAGTAGACTTACATAAGTACTACAGTCCTACATGAGTCAGAAGAGTTTTGTGAAAAATCCTTTCTTCTGATCCCTTTGTTGCATTGAGCAGAAATGTAACCATTTTGCTTAATTAAATCATAAGCAGACACTTGCTTCCAAGGAAACCTGTCTTAGTAAAAAAAAAGAAAAAAAAAGAAAATATTTTCCCAAGGCTAGACAATGATCCCAGGAATGCAATGCATTCATGTGATCCATCACGGATTGTAATGTAAAACTCAGACTAGTGATGTCACAATAAGCTTAGAGGCAGGGATGAAGATCACCTTGGCACAAATAATGGATGCATAGTTTGTCAGCACTTATAGTCATTGTATAATTCCTTTTTCAGAATAGAAGTAAATGCACTAGAAACTTTAGTCCATTTATAGTTAGTTTGTAAAACTGATATTTTCCTGCAAGAAATTCCAGTCTATCCTAATAAGTTTCTAACTTTACCTATTATGGTACTGAAAAGAGGGGTAGACTTATCTTAAAGGAGAGCTAAAGCCTAACAATGATTTAGGCTTCTAATTAAGAGCCTGATGCATAAAGTTTACTATAGAAGGGCAATAATTTAGCCCTATGTACTAGTTATCTGTGCTCCCAAAGTTGATACTGGAAGCTGACATCCTTTTCAGCCCTCTCACTTTAGCTGCTGCCTTAGCAAATGTTGAGTGTGCACTTCCCATGGAATGAGGCAAGATCCACTGAGCAGAAATTCAGGTTAAGACTGCTAAAGTATACTAACTCCTAACTCTGCTAAGTAAAGGATCAAACACTGACATTTACTAAGTGAATAAAATCTTTATACATGTGAATATTTGTGAGTATGTGGTTTTCTTGGTGAGTTTGTGTGAATTTCTGGAAGTTTACACATTATACCTGCCTTACTAACTATCTGCATGCGCTCCATCTCCTGACATTTACTAAGTGAATAAAATCTTTATACATGTGAATATTTGTGAGTTTGTGGTTTTCTTGGTGAGTTTGTGTGAATTTCTGGAAGTTTACACATTATACCTGCCTTACTAACTATCTGCATGCGCTCCATCTCCTGGACCCTCTGCAGTCTGGTTTTAGGCCAGGGCACTCTATGAAGACCACTTTTTGCAAATTTGCAAAGAATCTCCAGGTTGCCAAAGCCAATTTTTACTTTTCTGTTCCAATTCTCCTAGACCTATCCTCTGCATTTGACACTGTCGATCACTCCCTTCTAATTCAAGTTCTTAATGCTCTTGGGAACCATAATCATGTTGCTTCTTGGCTTACTTTCTATCTTTCTGATCGTTCCTTTTTTGTCTTTCATGCTAATGACAAATCTTCTCCTGTCCCACTTAGAGTGGGGGTGCCACAAGGCTCGGTCCTTGGCCCCCTCCCGTTCTCGCTGTGCACTTTCTTTGGGTGAGATCATCAATTCATTTGATCTTCAGTATTCCTTGTATGCAGATGATGCCAAAATTTACTTATCCACTCCTGTGTTATCACCTGAAATTCAGACTCATATTTCTAGCTGTCACCTGGCAATCTCTTCTTGGATGGCCAGACGCCAGCTCAAATTAAATCTTGGTAAAATGGAATTGATTATTTTTGTACCCCAAACCTGGACCTTTTTCATTCTAGTTGATGGTGAGATCATCAACCCTGTAATAGCTGTACACTTTCTTGGGGTGACCTTTGACTCTCCTCTTTCCATCTCTAAACATATCTCTTCCACTGCTAAAACCTGTAGATTTTTTCCTTCTCAACATTGCCAAGGTCCTCCCCTTTCTCTCTAACTCCACTGCTAATACTCTCATGTATGCTCTCGTCCTATCCTGCTTGGACAAATCCAAAATTCTTCAATCTGGCTTTCCAACTTCCTACCTCTCCCTGCTCCAGTCTATTCTAAATTCTGCTGGCAGAATTCTCTTTCCCTAGAGGGGAAAACTTTTCTCCCAGTCTCTCTCTCTGCTCCCTTGTTTCCCGTGAGCAAACAAATCATTTACAGTGGTCTCCTTTTGACATTTAAGGCAATTCACTATGTTGCCCTGCCCTATATTTCCTCACTTGTATGCCCATCCATTCCTCAACGTCAACTACACTCCTCCCAAAGCAACCAGCTTTGCAAGCCACATACTAATACTGCCCTTTCTCGTTTTAAACCCTTTTCTCTCTCTGACCCTCACATATGGAATTCTATACCCCTTTATTTTCACCAGGAACATTCCAGTTGCACTTTTAAAACCAAACTGAAATCCTACCTTTTGGAGCAGTAGCACTGATATTTATCACGGATATTTATGTATATATTTTATTTAATAATTAGCCATTTATGCCTAATATTTGTAATCATTTATTTGTTTATGGACTTGTGTTTCAACACATTGGCACAGCTCTTAATACCCATCTATCTGTGTATGTAAAGTCCTTTCTTTAGGAGCACTAGCAATTATTTTTATCTCTGATTTTTAAGTATATATTTTATTTTTAGTTATTCATGCTTAATATCTGTATTTATTGACCTATTTATTTGTGTTTATTGACCTGTGTTTCAGTACATTGCTATAGCTCTTATTACCTTTTTTCTGTGTATGTAAGTCTTCATCCCATTTAGATTGTAAGCTCTACGGGGCAGAGACCTCGTGTGTCAACCGCAACCTAGCACTTGTGATATTTTACTTGTATTGTTTAATACACTTTTCCTATGTCTGTATTATATTTGTATAAATAATACTATACATACATATTGACATTTACATTTTTTTATGTGTGAATCCAGTCACCAATGTTTGCACATCAGCATATTGATACGGTACAGTGACTGTTTGAGATACCCAGTAATTGACCAGTTTAAATATTACAAGCCTAACATGTACAGCTGAATGCATTTAGCATTATATTACATTCAGTTCAATGAACTTGTTGCTTTTGCTACTTCTGTTCTTCTACTGTTGTTATTTTTAGTTACATTTTCCATACCTGTGCCAATTGCATTATTTTATCCTCTGCTCTTTTGTCTATACCGTTGTCTTTCTCTTTTTATAAATCTATTGCTTCTTACTCTCTCTTTTATCTTACATTTTTATACCATTACGTTACATGTTCCCGTGTTCAGCTTCACTTACTGCGCTGTGCTTTCCCCAGCCTTTTCACTTTGTGGATTCCAAGAAACCATGGGGTCTCTGATATGTTCTTGAGATTTGTCTCTTGCTGTTCGATATTCTCGTTTATTCAAGACTGTATTATCATTACATTCACAGTGTGCGCATGAGCATCCGTAGAAATAAATCTTGGGTTTGGCGCTGTGATGTCATAACATCAGTGATATGCACCTATCTGTCCTGCCCTGTCCGTCTGTCCATTAGGCAGGAGGTTAGAATTACTCCCAATGGGCTCTCCTGCAGAATCCCATAACTGTGCATGTTTATGTAAGGACCAAGTGCTCACAGGATTTGTCTTTAAATAGAAAAAAATCTTGTATTAAGGCATCACTAGTGTCAAGACTCTAATGACCCCAAAAAGTCACCCGAAACATTGATAATATCTTAAAGCGAATCTTCAACCTGAAGGATAATATCAATAATCAAAGATCTGAACATTTTATAAATGTATTTTATCAAAAAATTTGAAAGAGCTTTAGAGAAATATTGATTTAAACCCAGCACTACCAGACTATGTGCCAATGCTCTACATTCTGTCCTGTGTCATAAGCTGCTGTACATATAGCAGACAACTATAGAGTGCACAACTTGGAGGTTCAGGCAGGTCACCAGGCTGCATGGTCTGTTTAATTCAGTATTTCTCTGAAGTTCATCACAACTTTCTTCCATAGCATGTTACCTGCATAGTAGAGAAGGAATAGGATTGGACATGCAGGTAGTATGTTGTTTTTAAATCAGTATTCCTCTGAAACACTGTGCAATCTTTGAATAAAATATATCTGGGCACTGTGGAGGCTGGAGATGCTCTTTAATATGTTTTATCTGTGAATAAAAGTCCTTGTGTTGTCATTTGCATGTCTATTTGTCATTGTTAAATACATGCTTTTCCACCTCTTTTCAATTCATCAGCGTTTCTCTTAGAAGCCATCTCTCTGTCACCTACTTCCTCTTCAGCAGATCATTTGGAATCTTAAGTCAGGGATTTGAATGAAAAACTTGAGAATTATTGGTAACCAGTGTGCGATCTCACAGTGCTGCTGTCGACCTGATTCTTTATGATTGTTTCTTTCAGAATTCTCAAACCTGTGAATCAAGTCAGTGACATAAGAGGAAGTAGGTGAGAGAGATGCTTCTGTAAGAAAAAATGCAAAAAACTATATATATATTGCAAAAGTCATTTATTTACCAGTAGCAATTACATGTCCAATAACTGTTCAAGGCAGAACTGTTCTTTTTAAGTGGATTGTGCCATTGCCATCATCAGTATATCCTATAAGTTGACAAAATCAATATTAATGCTGTATACAGACAGAGAGCTGATACCACTGAACAAACTTCACCGCTGGTAATGGAACCATATTATCTGTGACTTATCCAAGTCTATATGCAGTCCCTAGTCAGTCTGTTCAGGTATGCTAGTATGTAACACCAAATGGTCTTTTATAGGAATCTGTGTTGCAAGGGAGGCATTCTATCCATATTCAGGAGGTGCATCCCTTCCGCTACAATGACCCAGCTATAAACACTACACAAAGAGGCTAGTGCACAACCCTTTAAAGCAAAAAGTGAGGTTTAGTTATTTAGTATGTGTAATATGAGTTTGCCACCATGTCAAAGTACCACATATTAACAAGCCCCTATTTATTTTAGCAATATTAGAAATAACTGCTATGTTTTATTTTGTCACTTTATAACTTTATGATACTGAATTTTATATATCTAATATATATTTAATATACATTTAAATATACATATACTGTATATATACAGTATATATATATATATATATATATATATATATACATATGGTATATACAGCCTAAGTGCTTGCTTAGAGGGCTTGGAACTTCAAGGTGACTTTTAACATTCTCATAAATTACATTATACTTTATAATACATAAGGTAGTTTAAAAAACCTTTCAAACTGCTTCAATTATCTCCAGGTATCCAAAGATATTGGACATGACAATTAAGTTATAGGGGCTATTTGTCAATGAACAAATGTATCTGCTCAAGGAAACTCGACACACTTTTTGTGGGTTATTTATTAAAGGGCAAACAGTTCTGAAAATGCCCGAATTCGCGTCCTTTCGCACCTTCTCCAACTCCGTTTATTTAACAAACTCTACGATGTGATGAATTTGCTACCAATTCAGATGCTTACAATGGTTGCAGACTTACAGAGCTCTTCTCATCATTTTCCATGCGTGTGAACAGGTAATTCAGATATTCTGCATTCGATGGAGTCTGTCAATGGAACAAAGTCCGCTAGACGTACTACTCCAAATTCACCTGTTTGAGTTCGTCATATCAGAGTGGCAAATTGTGGGGTTGGTGGCAGGGTTCTATCAATGAAGCTACTATTGTCAGGACTGTTGCCTGTATTGTAACCAGTATTTTTTCCAGATAGCCACAAGTTGTTTTTTACATTCATTTCAATGGTAGACCATTCTTAGTTCATATTGACACCTTTGTACTTACCTTTATCCATGACCCATCACCTTTTCAACCTGAAACTTTACTGTCTACTTCAGTTAAACTGTGAGCTCTCATGAGTAGGTTCTTCTATTGTGTTGTATCTTACCCCTTTATTTAACTTTATTGGTAATCAATGTCTGTTTCCACCCTGTTGCACAGTGCTGTGGTATATGTTGGTGCTTTATAAAAAAAAATAATAGTAGTCAGAATTTGTCAATATCCAGAAGTTCACATGGTGACTTGTTGGTTAAAGTTTTGGTTCCTAACTCCATTATCCATCTTTTTCTGCCTCTTTTATATATAACTAAATATTTGTCTATGCAGGCTAAAGGAATTTATACATTAGCAGATTTAGTAACCACTTGGGCTGCAACAGGAAAGATATATATGTTTTACAAACCCTTGCAATATAATAATATGCAAATGGATCAGATGCATTTGGAAACTCTAAGTCTGGTGCTAATATTTTAGAATACAGTGATACCTCGGTTCTCGAACATAATTCGTTCCGGGAGAACGGTCGAGAACC
>WMED01030805.1:0-10042 GCA_019650415.1 Pipa parva | reverse complement strand
AAGGAAAGGCGATGTAACACAGTGGTAAAAATGTCCCTGTGCCAACTTTTTTGCAATGAACTTAGAACTTGAATTCTAAGTTAATGGTTATTTGCAAAACAAAATAAAGTTTCTCCGTTCGAACATTAAATATATAGTCTTTGCATTCTATTCAGCTGAATATGGGTTGAAAAAGATTTGCAAGTCATTGTATTCTGTTTTTATTTACGATTTACACAACGTGCCAACTTTTCTGATTTTGGGGTTTGTATATATATATATATATATATATATATATATATATATATATTTATTCTGTGCACATAAAGGATATTTTTCAAATGTACTTTTAACAAATGGCAGAAATTTAATAGCAAGGACTTTAAGTCTGAGAAAGAAAAGAGAGAAACAAATGAGGCTAATAAAGATCTGATACATTGTGGATAAGCCAAATGCAAGTCTGGCACGTAAGAGCTCAGGAAAGAGCTATAGTGACAGCTTAATGCATTTTTTTTTTATTTTATTCAGACCATTTTTAAAACAAGGTGATACAAAACACGTAGTGGGAACAATAGTCTAACAGGTGAATAAATATATGTATTATCCATATGATGAATTTTCAAACTGCAGAAATGTTCTCATGCCTGCTATATACAATATTTATTTCATAGGCTTTCTAATGTATAATAATATCATATTTATATTTTGGTGCATACTTTTTTTTCTTTCCTCTAGCAAAGAACTTGCTCATCTTCAGCTTTCCAGAAATAAAACTTTTCTGAATTACAAGATTTTGACTCTTTTCATGGACCTGGGCTGTTCCTATGGCAGTTAATGGCTTCTTATCAGTTCAGCACAACTGTAGAATACTTGACATGTCCCTTATCTATTCCACTCATGAATGCTCTTTATCTTATATGAAGCAGGGAGAAAAGGCAAACAACACAGGTATAGCTGTAATAGGCAACCTTTGATCCACATGTCCTGCCAGACACATCAAAGAACTCTAAAACGAAAATAGGAGCAAAGTTGTTGGTGCAAAATATAGCAGTAAAGCTAAAATATATTGAAATGCCATTAAATGTTTCAGACGACAAGCCCTTTTTCATTAACTAACTAAAAGTTCCAGTGAAGGAAGGATCCTGATTTCTACTTGGCATTTTGGAAACCTTTTTATATATCTTCTTTCAAGCCTTCTGTTCCGTGGAGTGTCAGCTCTTCAACCAAGTATTGTGTTTCAAATCTGTTCCTGTATCAAGTATTCTGTTCCTTAGAGTGTCAGCTCTTCAGCTTCTGTCAAGATCAGCACCTGCCTGTTTTTAGCGTCTGACCCTATCCTTGTTCCTGAGCTGTCTCTGTGCAGTGTCTACCCTGTTTATGAGCCTGCTTCTAATGGGTGCTGTGTGTTACAGTTCAGTGCGTGCCCAGGATTGCTGTAAGTGACTGTTCTATTATGCTGTACTATTATGCTCTTCTTGTTATATGTATGCATGTATAATTGTATTTATAAAGTGCCACAAATTTACAATTTAATTATAGTTTTGCTGTTCCAAGTATCTATCTGTGTTTCTATGTAAGTCTACCCAGCTGCATCTAGTGAAGAGTTACTCTGAGGATCATGACCTTGGAAGTGCCTTCCGCAAAGGCTCTACCTTTCGGGGTTTTCAGTTTGAAGACCTGACCCTACTTAGACTCCATGCCTCAGTGTAAACCTGTGCCAAATCCTGCTGTGGTATAGAGGATCTTCCATCACCCCTTGTATACCTGTACCTGAGTCTGCACTTGTACCTTTTCCCAGTATGTGGGTCTGAGTCACTTCTGTCATCCTACGGCTGCCCAGTTCCCATGGTATCTTGAGTATCCTGTTCCTGAATCTATTTCTGTTCCTTGCATTCAGGCCTGGGTTTCCTTCTTGTTCCCCTATGGCTGCCCAGTTTCCATGGTATCCTGAGTGTCCTGTTCCAGTACCTGTGTCTGTTCCTGGCATGCGGGCCTGGGTTGCTTCTATTCCCCTATGGCTGCCAACTTCCCGTGGCATCCTGTACCTGAATCTGCATCTGATCCTGAACCTGAATCTGTTCCTGTACATGAGTCTATTCCTGTTCCTGTCATTCAGACCTGGGTTCTCTTCTGTTCCCCTATGGCTGCCCAGTTCCCATGGCATCCTGTACCTTTTCCTGTACCTACACCTGTCTGTACACCTGGCACTTTCAAGTGGTGTACCACCTTGTTCCATGTGATCCTGCACTTGGCACCTGTGTTCTACATGTAGTACATCTGGAGGCATAATGGGCTCTGGGTTTGCTTCTGTTCCCTTATGGTGTCCCAGTTCCCATGTTTGTGTTTCCAGTCATGTCTTGTTCTTATGAAAATGTTGTGGTCCTGTTTCTTCCTGGATTTCTGTCTGTTCTAGTCCTTCCTTACACGAGGCTAGCAATTATTGATAGGTTGCATTTGCATTGTAGTATATTTTGGTCAAGCTTTCCCCATTTTAGTTTGCACTTAACTCTTAATGGAATGTTTTGTTCTAAATCTGTTCCATGGTGTTCCATATTAACATCTCAAGAGCTTATAGGTATAGAATGTTTGGCATTTTAGGCTACCCATAGGCAACTAACTTGACATGTTTCTTTACTCAGTGAACTGAATGTGAATTGTGGGAATTATTTCATACAAAATAAAATCACAAATGTCATGTTCAGTATTTAAAAATAAAAAATAATTTTTAGTTAGAACTTATCCTCCTGATCCCCCTTGCCTACGTTCCTGAGATGGAGAGAGGCATCTTTTGAACTGGATTCTCTACAAACACAGGCCTCTTTTGCCTATGGGAAAATAAGACAATGACTGTGTTGGATGACAATATATTTTATTATATTATATAATGTATGCTTAATTACCATCTCTTTGTTGGGTAGCATATTTGTTTAGATCAATTGATTGTTTCTATGTTAAGTCCTGTAATGCACTCACACAGCAAAGACTCAGCAGGTATACCCACAAACAGCCTGGACTCTCTGGAACACAATATGAAATCAATATATCAACTGGATTCCCATAAAGCAGCTGCTTGAAAAATAGGTGGTTAAAATGAGTAATGTCTCTACTGGTTATGATTTAAACATAAAAACAGTAATGTGTTTGCATGGAGGTTCCATGAAAAGGGACAAATACTAGCAGAAAGAGACATGCAACAATCAATCACACTGCTATTCATCTGGAAGCAACCAGCTTGAAGCTCCAGTATAGTAAGAAATTTAGCATGCTGCAGTTAGATATTTTACAAGCTGCATTCATATGTTTAGAAACTTCAATTGGAAAGAACATTCTGTAGCAGAGTGATTAAAAATGTTTGGTACCTGCAAAAAAAATGAGAAAGAAACAAAAACGACTATTTCAAAGAATTTGTTACAGACACAGTAAGATTAGTATTAATCTTTTTTTATGAGTGATTATGGGATTAAGATTTCAGGGAAGTCAGAAACCATTTTATAATAACCGGTAGAAAAACAAGAATAACTAAAATTGAGGGTTTGGTTTTATGCTGTATTTATTTCTTTCAAAAGCGTGTTAAAGATCTGTGTTAGTTGGAAAGAACATTTTCATTTGAAATTATATTTTAAAACTAAGGGTAATAATTTTCTAAATGGAGGATGTTAAAGCATTAACACTTTAAATAACATGTTTTCTTCTTTAATAAAAATATTTTGCTGCATTGATTGCACACTTGATAAATAGCATGAACGTAGGAGATATAGGTTTTGTTTCAGATGCTTTTGCAGCCTGGTTTCACTTTATTTTTTATCATTGCACCCGTAGACAATGATGTTAACTCTAGTTTTTCGACTTAGTAAAGGTGGTGGAAATATTGGCAATATATCGATAACACCATTTTCACATAATTATAAAGCCATTCTGTCAAATTTTTTTCCCCAAAAAACTGTTTTCCTGATTTATAGACTGGTGGAAAACCCAATATTCTCCATGGAGTAGGTCCGATCATTTTTCCACACTTGAGGTTTTTGTATTAAAAAAAAGACTGTCAATATCATTATCGGTAGGTAATAGAAGGTTAACCACACTGAAAACAGTACAAAGTATGTTGATTTAGACAAAACAATATCAATCTTTACCACTATTAATAATATTTATTGGTCCCTTTAATATTACAATCATTTATTATTTTAAAGCGCTAGTTTTAACAATTACAGCATTCATATGCTTGGACCATTGATCCAGCAGCTGGGAAACCCAGGAGCTAATAGCTTTCAAACTAAACTTTACTTCCTCTTTAAATGTTTTTATTTTTTTTTTTACTTAGCATTCTCTCTTAAATACCTTATTTTAAATAATGGAGTGTCTAGTATTACAAAAGCAATACCTTCATACAAATTAAACATTCCAATTCCATTTGTGTAGAGGTGTAGCTGTTGCATCCCCCTCCTGGAAGCAGTCACTTCCATTCTGTATATAAAGCACATTGGAAGATACCATGGTTGCACCCACTCTCAGTCACATGTCATGACATCTTCTGCAAGGGACATCACAGATGCCAGGCGTTATTTTGTTATAATGAGTGTGCGCCATAAGGAGCACAGGGTAAGGACTCTGCTCCACTACTTGAGCTCCCTAGGCTGATGATTAAAGGGCCCACATGCCCATTCTAATAAAAGGTACAGGGTTGTTGAAACAGACACAGACATAAGATGTGTAAAAGATTCCAGCCCCTTAGCAACCACATTCACCAGCCAGAGCCATCCAAAGGAGCCAGTGATATTGGATTCTCTAAAAAAACAATGTATTGCAAGAGCCACAGATTCTTCAGTGATTTTGAGTACTCTGGGTTGGCAAACCATAGAGGCAGCTTCTTGTTGCATGTACCTCTCAAAGAAGTATTGTGACTTCTCTAATGCTACCTGGTCCATTGTTACTACGTATTTTTGTGTTGTACAAGCTCATTGCAAGGGTTCACTCCTGAGGGTAGAGTCACAAATGTCACACAAGCTCATTTACAGTTTCCTCCACTTTAAGCAAAGCATTATATTTGCCTCTGCGTGAATTATCTTTTTTAGTTTTACTTTTAGTTCCATGTTTCCTTTTTTTATCCTTCACATTCACATTTTTCTGCTTTTCATTTTATTTCTTTATTATTTTGAATAAATAGTTAATATTCCTTCAGGAAATTTTCTTTTCTTTTAACCAAACTCCCATTAAAAATGAAAGAGGAGAAAGCAGTCTTTTTCTGCTTCATTTGAACACCAATGTATAAAAATAAGAGGTGATGGTTTCAAATCGGTTACTATATATTTTATTTCCTGCTCCTTATGAGAACATTAGAGGGTTTTTCCTCAGAATCTCATATATATAATATATATATATAAATATACAGTATATATATATATCCTATATGAGAGCATCACCAAATGACCATCTGTTCCTTTATTCCTTGCAGATTTTAATGCAAATCTAAAACTGGAGAAAGCAACTAACAGTGCTAATACCATTACCTACCCTAAGGTACATTGAATCTAAACCATATATCGATATATCTATATAGGGATTTTAACTCAAAGCTTTAAACAGATTAAATACTTTGGTTCTAAAATAGAATTACAATTTTTAATAGGATCAACAGATGGGTTTGATACACAATACTCAGGCAAATGCATAATTTCTATCAAAACACTGTCAATGCTTCCTTCTGTTTTAGGTCCATGTATGTCTGATAGAACTGTTTCAGTACAGATTTATTTCTTGGGTGAACTGTTTGCTCGGGGCTTAATATTCTGGGTAAAATTAGTCACAAATAATCTAACAATAGTTTAGAAATTATTAGGAAAGAAAAAATTATAGTGGACCTGATCCAAACAGATCCTTGAAATCACAGTCTAGCTGGAAGCCAATTGGAGCAGCCATAATCAGAGCTTCCATGAGTCTCATTGTCATACCAATGCACCAGGGATGCACGGAAATATAACACTGTTATCTGTAATTTTAAATCAAAATCTTTTAACAGTGAGCTCAGACTACATCCTGCTTTCCATGGACTTAGTAATAAGTGCACTGGTTTGTTTGGCATGACCACCTTAAATTAACACTAAAGCCTGTAAAAAAACAAGTGCTTTCTATTTATTGGCCACCTAGTATTCAGTGCAATAAGTGTTAAATTGAAAGGTTTAGGTTTACTTATTTTGCAGAATATTCCTAATAGATGGAAAAACAAGCAATTAGAGCCAAGGTAATCAGCAAATTCTAGCTCCTCCTCTTGTTACCTCTGTGCAGTCTGTTACTTGTATGCAGCATTTACATTTCTAAGCAGCTTTTGACTCTGAGCTGTGTTAAGTTACTTTTCTGCATTTTTTCAGTCTCTCAGAGCTGCTTTGCAGTAAGTTTCCTGAAGAAAATGAAAGTGAATTTGAATTGGCATCAGAGCAGGTAAGCATCCTCAGTTAGTGAGCATAACCCTTTATTAAGGGGAGGGGCTACGATTAGCTGAAAATCTCTTCTCCAAGTGCTTGTTTTTTTCTACAATTGCTATGACTAGTCTGCAATATCTGTAAGCCTAAACCTTTAGGGCCTAATTCACGGTCCTCCGAAGTGAGGTGCGAAGTGTTCGCCTCACTTTGAACTGACTGATCTGCGCTCGCTGATATCCTGCACGCAGGCATCAGCGAGAGCTTTAAATGGATTCCAGTCTCGGCGAGAGCAAAAGAGTCACCTCGCCGAGACTGGAATCCCTTTAATGCGCTCACTGATGTCCGCGTGCAGGACATCAGCGAGCGCAGATCAGTCAGTCCGAAGTGAGGCAAACACTTCGCACCTCACTTCGGAGGATCGTGAATTAGGCCCTTAATCTTAACACTTGTTGCACTTAATACCAGGTGGCTAATAAATAGAAAGCTTTTTTTTTTTTTTACAGGGTTTAGTGTCTCTTTAATTTATTCTGGTTGAATACTTTCAATGACAAATTAGTTAGTATCACCACGAATGAAAATGTAAATGTATCTTTTAATATATCGCATAAAAATATATGTTTTAAAGTAATAGCTTTATGGTGAGATTAATACCATTTATTCATTTAATATGATTGTTCTTTTTGATATCTATGTATATATAAAATGAGATAACCCCTTATTACAGCTTTACATGTAGCCCATAAAAGTGTAATCTCTGCCAACTGTATTTTATTCTCATCAATTAAATGATACCAAGTGGAGTAGACGTGTGATTGAAATCTCCAATTATGTGTCTTATTTTATGATCTGAATTCATCAGAGATTATAGATATTTATACTGAATAAAAACAGAATTCAGGGGAGAGGGACTCCCATGTGCCCTAGAATAAAATCTATATGACTACAGCTACAAATTTAAATATCTCCTTGTGTCTGCTAAATTCAAGGGTTTTCATTTATCAGTTTTAAAACTTTATTAAACCTATTACTTTACTTTTTTTCTTATCAAAATTAACATCCACTACAGAATTCATGTCACCATATATTATTAACCCATATATTGACCCCCCTGATCTCACCTCCATTGTTTGGATTGTCCATTTCAATCACAAATTTAGAATATGTCCTCCCCACACAGTTTGTTGCATTATCTTATCAGGGGCTCAAGGAAACTAGGAAGTCCCAGCTGTGAACTTTGTGGCCATGTTAGTATTTTACATAAATACAGCAAAAAAAAAAAAAGGGTCATTTTTCACATGTAACATCATTTAAGGTAGGAGGTTACCTCATTTTAGGTATGATGTTTCATATGGAGCATGCAAGCAAACACAATACATTTGGATAATTTTTTTATTTTGGAGGGAAATGCTTTTTTGTATAGAAAGTGGATTTTGAAGTGCTGAGGTGTGCTTAAATCAAATAAATGTGAATTGTGAATGCCAAGTAACAGTCATACTGCATACAGTTCACTGATACCATTATATCAAACATACCATGGAGAATTAGCTACCAGGCAGTCTTTCTGGTTGGAGAGAGAGCTGGGCTGCTTGGAAATCACAATGACATAAAAGGATTTATTCCCCACACCTGGAAGGAAAATGCAAAATGGAGTATGGGTTTTGTCTCATAGGTGACTATGTAATCTATAATAATGCCTTATTAAAATGTGCAGTTGAATTCTGTTTTTAAGCAATATTTTTTGAACAGCCGAATATCCACATAATTCTGCTTTATGTAAGATGGGTTTACAGCCTGATCATCCCTGAAGAAGTTAATTTAAATGGCAGTTAAACTGCTTACTGTGTAGTCTTTATTTGGAGTGCAATTCTCTGATATCTAAGTAGGTAAGCTTGTATTAGAATTAGCGGGGGAGGAAGTGCTTTCTTCAAAACATCAAAGCACCTCAGGTTATAAATTAAATAGAACTGTGTCTGGCTACATGCTTCATTACTTTTTGATTGGTTACTGTGCCTTTTCTTTGGCCATAGCGCCTAGTACACTTTATTAAAATTAGCCATGCATTACAGTAATAAACTCCCTTCTAAGGCTCCTGCTTTGTCTTTGGGTCAAACAGAGGCTTGGTATAAGCTGAAATTTAACATTTGGCCTCTAGTTATTATTTGCCTGCACAAAGTATTTGAAGCAAATGTGCATTTGCCTGACTTTCTTGTATTATAAACCTGCTGAGGGCTATTGTAAGTTTCAGTGATTTTTTTTCAATGTAACTATCCCTTTTTCTTAATGTGTCTGCTCAACATTCTCTTTTTTGACTCTTGGCAGAATCTCACTGTTGCACAGAGACAGTAACGATATTATTCATGAAATAAAAAGTGGTGAGATCAATAGCTTTATGAATGATACATATCACTGCAAAGAACTGAATTCTGCTAAATGGGTTGTTCTTTTACAAAAAGAAAGAAGCTTTAGTGATTAAACATTGAGAAGATCCATATTGCTCATCCTAAGACTTTGGGATAATAAAAGTCCCTACTGTATGTTACAGCTATCATTTAATCAAATGGCTTGGAACACCCACATTGTAAAGCAGTCACAAAGACAATATTAAGGCCAAATACAAATGGGGAAATAAAAAAGGCAATTCAAGGCATTCCCAACTCCTGAAGCCGTGCCTGTTTAAAATTTATTTTACTCTCTTCCTGGTCTTATTATAAGATATAATGAAATACTGCATTAGTTGTAGAATTCAGAAAACAGAACTGGCACATTGTTACTTATCTGACATCTTGTTCATTTCTTGGGCTTAGTGGGTATTATCACTGCCTTACAGTGATAATGGCCTTGAGTTTGATTCCACCTTGAGTATTATCTGCATAGAGCTTGTCTATGATACCTCCCGATACTCTGGTTTCCCCTCATAATCCAAACTCATACTAGGTTTATAGGTGTCTGAGTAAACTGTATGTAATATAGAGAAACTAGAGGGAAGTTGGAAAGAGGTTAAAGTGAGTAGCACAGCAGAATATCAGTCCCTCAGTTCTATAAAAATAAGTGCAATCTACTGTGTTATTGTAAATAAATAACTACTACTGATTTCATAATGCATATTTTGACTATGACTCATTCTTATGCTTGGCATTTACTACACATTTGACAAGTTTCATTGCGATGCAGTAGATGCATCGTTGACAGCAATACTAGCATTTGCAGGACATTGATGCAATTTATTACATGTTTCTGCTATGATTGCTACAGACTTAGGGGGTTATTCACTAAAGTCCAAATTGTTGCATATAGGTGTGAATTTGCCAGCTAAAGACAGTCACAAGAGACTGTTACTGTCGCAGTTGTGTCTTTATAATGAGAACCTTGTCGCAGTAGTGACTTACTAGAGTACTATGGAAAATTGTCTCAGTCACAACTTTTAAAAATTGTCATGGTCATGGATTTGCTATGGGAATCCACTGTTTGAGAATTGGACAGTCAAATTTTCACCTTAGAATCTGTGGCTCTTGCAATACATTGCAATACATTGTTTTTTTTATCACTGGCTCCTTTGGATGGCTCTGGCTGGTGAATGTGGTTGCTAGGGGGCTGGAATCTTTTACACATCTTATGTCTGTGTCTGTTTCAACAACCCTGTACCTTTT
>WMED01030804.1:0-10042 GCA_019650415.1 Pipa parva | reverse complement strand
TTTTTTTTTTTTTTTACTTTTCTGTGTTGTCCTTTCGCAAATATCTTGAGAGACAGTTTAGCTGACGCTTGGAGAAGTAGGGGGGAAAAAAAGCATAGATATAGAAATAAATGATGGTTCTACAAGAATATGACAATAAAACCTGTTTCAGATAATTATGGAAACAAGTAATGCATATTTTAGTACTTATTAGCAGGGGGCGAACTGAGATTCTAGAGAGCACATGTTAGAAAGCACTATTCCAAATTCTTATTTCCTATACACCAGGATGGGCCATTCCCTATTTCTGAACCCTATGTGATAGCATTGGTTTGGCCCCTGCCTATTAATTTATTTAAACTAAGGAGTTACTAAAAGATTTTTCTAATTGACTTTTCTCGGTCCAAATGAAGGTATTTGCTACATTAGACAATTGCCTGTTTTCTGATTCAGTGAAAGGTACCATAAATGTTCCAGTGAGCCTCTAGAAATCATTTTGTAAAATAGCATCTTTATTGCTAAATTACTCTGCATGGAAAGGATACTTGGAAATGTCCTTCAGGTTATTTATAGTCAATTTAAAAAAAAAGTCTAGAGGAAACAGCTGTGGCTGATATGTATAAAGCAGGATAAAAAGGTTTCCAGGTTGGGAACAGTAGCACATTAACGTTACAGAGTTATGCTTCTTTATTTTTACATTTTTTTATGACTGAAAGGGACATTCAGGGACATTTCTTCTTAAATACAAGGCTTACCTTTAGTAAAAAGAACAATGGTAATATCCTTGTAACCTTCTTTGTATTAAAACAACAACTGAAGTGTTTAAGTACTAGAGAAAAATGTTTCCTTTGTAAAAACCCCATTACAGTTTTAAATGGCGATGCTTTCAAGAATTCTCACCTCGGAGATGTTTTCATCTAAAAATCGAAGCCACGTACAGTAAAGTGATACTATTCAAGTGCAGTTTATTAAGAGAATGAATAAAGATTACAAATGAAAAGAAAAAAAAAAAAACAAGATGTTTTTCTTTTTTAATCTGGAGAATGGAATGAAAAGGCAAGAATTTGATTACGTCTTATTCAGGCCACAAACGTCAGGCAATGCCCAGCTTGAAATGTAAACAATTTTGACTGTCATTTTGACAATGAGGAAGTTATATACGGAATATTTGAAAGGTGAAGACTATCCCATGTCTGATATTTTTTTTTTTCTTCGAAAGGATAATTGGCCAAATAGATTCTAAAAACAAAACGTTTTACACAAGACTTCAAACGTCGCACTGAATTAAAAAGTTATTACCTAAACACATCAAGTCTATCCTACCAGATATGAACGACCAACTTAAAGGACCAGTAACACCAGAATAAAATCCCATTTGGGGTTAGCATGTTAGTTATTTAAATACAGCACTTGCAAAAACATGGAACAAAGTTCAACATTGAATGAAGCAGAATCCGTGAATTGTATTTTATTTTCTCATTACTCATAAGAGCCATGTTTGCTAGAATTTACCCAGTCCTATGGGTGTCTATGGTGCTGGAGATAATCCATATTCAGGAAGTCTACCCCAAAGCCCAATTTTTATAACTACATATCTTATATATACAATTTAGACATTTTGGAAGCACAGATTGAATACTTATTAACTATAAATGCAATTTTTTGGTGTTGTCTGTCAGTTTATAACTGCTCTGTTAACACATAGGTTTGTGGTAGATTTTATTCCTTCTAATCTGTTAGTTTTTTATTTAGTGTCTAATCCTGGCTTCTTTTGTCCTCTCTATAAGAGAAATTTCTCTTTTGTATCCCCTTGTCTCTTTCATGGCAACAGTCATTTTTTATTTGCTGTGTCTGTACAAGATTGGCTATAACTAAAGAAGAACATGACAAAAGGAAAATAAATGAAGAAAACAACTTCATTTATGTACGAATTGACATTTTTACAAGCACTGCATAGTAATCATTGTTGTGCTAATCCAACTGGCGAGTTTCTTTCTCTGCCTTTGGTGGCCCTGTCATACAAGTCAAAATAATTTGGCAACTTTATATACAATCCTGTGTTAGAAACTGCTAATAACACATTGTGATATTCTGGCTAAATGTGTCAAATGACAAAGTCAGCTCTTCTAACATCTGTATCATGTAACATTGTTTTGTGTTTCGATGAATAAAGTTTTGGTTGTTTTTTTCTTCTTGTTTCTCTTTGATTGATTGATCATCTTCATAACTGAATGTTGGTTCTGTGACAAACAAGAGAGACAGACCCGTGCTCTATAATGGGCAAAAGACTAAAAATAAATAGATAATTCAATTCTCTCCCAAGCCAATAGACAACTCTGGATGTAGGGTCAGGCTATGACTTATGAAGCCTTTATATTCCTCTGACCTCCTTACTATCTTTCTGTGATCTGTCTATACAGACTCATATTTTAATAATGTATTAACCTCAGGGATTAATGCTTTCAAATGTTTTGCCATTAAATGTTCTTGTTATCTTACATCTTCCTATCGGAATTTCGGAGCTATATATATTTGGTTTACAGTAATCATTTTACTCCTGCTAAACTTCCTTACTTCCTGCTTAAAATTCTTCAATTTTAATCTAAGGGAGGCTTTATTGCCCATGTTATACTAAAATGAATATACTGTGAAGAGTTGCAAAGAGTGTAACATTATGTTCTATGCTACAAATATTTCTTCAATAAGACACACAGTAATGCCAATGTATTTCCTCACCTGTAACTGTATAGATAAAAATTAACAAAGGACCTTTTAATGTGTAATTTGTGTACAAAACCCAGTTCCCAAAACTAATGATATGTAATTGAATAAAGCCCCCTAGCATGATCATGAAATTTGACCTTTAAAGGAAGGTTGATCCAACTATGATTAATGGGACCCATCAGAGACTTGGAGATCCATCTGTGATAAATTAGTTTACTTTCAATTAAACTATCTACGGGCCACTGTAAATTACCTACTCACATTATAAGATGAGGATGCTGGAAATATACATAAGGGATTGTGTTTTGAAGAATATCAGAGGGGATCACTAAACATAATAATTACACTGACATTTCTGAACTGCAACTGTTTCACTACTCCGAAATGATTGATTTAATGACAGGTGTGAGCTGCGACAGATTTTCCATCTTTCTTAGCGGAAGAAAACATATTGTTATGTATATTGTGTCTGTAGTCATTGTGTTCTTTGGCATTCATGCTTGATTCTGCTGTTTTGTTAGGTTGGGGCACTTAATCATGTTCTGTTATGCATTTCTGATATTTTCCATTTGTTGTGGCTAAATGTAAATCTAACATATTGTTTTCAAACACCATTTTTAGCACATCATGATTACATTGCTGAACAATGTTCTCTTCAGCGATGGAAGGATAGATGGAGGGTAAAAAAAGAATTGAGGTTTATATTTCACTTAGAGGAAGATATTCTTCTTTCAGTGTCAGACATGCCCACCAGGAGAAAATTTCTAGGGTGTACACAAAGGACCCGCTTAGGATTTTAAAACTGCACCATCCTGGCATATATCTGAGGGTAGTGTAATGAAGGTATGATAGGGTACAATTAAATCATGTCCTGTTTCCTGGTAGGCCCCACTCCAACACTGTTTTCTTTACAGAGATGCATATGCATCATGTAGACCATGGGGAAGAATGGACCTTAGTGAATTTTCCATAAGTGCCAGATGAACTGTGTGCCATGCAGTAATATTAGAAGGAGGAAATAAAATTACAGAAATTCCTCTATACTGCTCCTCTGATAACACCTTTATTTGTCCCCCTTATGACTTTTATTATAAAGTAGGGGTGTCCATAATAAAATTGTTCCTAATAATAAGGCAAATAAGTATGTGACTGCAATAAATTTAGTCAAAAAGATAAAAGATCCAACTAATATGGTTATAAGGTGGGCACAAAATGCTAGATCTGGGCTTCAATTTTTTGCAGTATAAATTCAATGAATAAGTCAGCCAAGCAGACTTGAGGTTTATCCAGGGTTGGCTTGTGCGGCATCAATCCCTATGTGTCATCTGGTAGTTCCTGAACCAAATAATTAAATGATCTTTCACCCAGGCTGGTTTATTTTTTCTCTAATTCCATCTCGGTGGGTCAATCCTGTTCTTCGGGCAGCACTTACAAAAACAAAATACTGCTTCATCTCTGTATTCCTGCACTAAACAAGAAGTATCTAGAAATACCTTGAGGTCTGATGTTTTATTGGATGCCCAGTATTCTGCTGGAGCTATGTCAAGCAAAGTCAAGCTGAAAAGACAATAAAGTCAATCATCCAGTCAGAGTTATATTTCCATTTCCATGCATATTTAGCCTGTTCCTTTTCAGGCTGCTGAATGCAAGGCAACCGCCTGTTGCAAAGACAGATTGGAAACACAATTTCATTTTAACATGACAGTTAACTGAGTGCTTGCACGCTAAAAGATCTTTGTGTGGTTCTGCTCTGCTGTTCGTTTTTCAAACCTGACATATCTATTTCAGTGTCTAAAGCTTCAGAAGTCAGTTGGGACTACAGGAAAAAAATCTGTTTCACAAATGCTGCTTTCAAAGTAAATTGTTTCAGTTTTCTCTTGTGGCCCATGTCAGTGATATATTTAAAATGCTTGATTCCCACATTGTCCTACCGTTCAAAATAATAGAAGACACATGGCGATATTTTTGAAGCGCACCTGCTAAGCCTTGGCTCAAATATGACTCTTAGTACCTGCCATCAGTGCCTCTGGCAAGGAGCCATCCTTGTTTTTGCATTATTCAATGTTTTAATTTTCATGCCAGAGCTTAATGTATTACTGGCTTTTGTCATATGCTCAAAATATCACCCTGACACTTTAGGCCCATGAAAAACACTATTAAATAGTTTCATTGTAAGCCAATAGAAATCTTAGGAGGCGTTGCTAAACTTTTGTACCCATGAAGCACTTTCAAATGTAAAAATTAGCAGAAAATCAGATAAGTTTTTGCAAGTGCTACCCAGTACCCATGTTATGTCAAACACCTATACCAATGTTATCATGCCCAGATGACCCCCCAAAAACCATGGTGAACAATAATGTGAGGTGGTTGGGATAAACATTAATTTGAAACCAAGTGTTATGCAAAGCTAAAATTCACTTTGAAAACTGACTGCAAACTCAAGAGCTCCTTCTCTTTGACATTCTCAAAGTAGGATCTCCAGCACAGGTAGAGCTGAGTGTATGAGAGAGGGAGAGGGCATATCTAAAACAACAAAATGGATGCCTTGTACTGTTAAGGAAGAACACAATGAATGAATTTATATTTTCTTAGTGGTGACATACCTGGAAACGTTCTTAGCACTAATGCCCTAGAGTTCCTTCTCAGACAGGCTTGGGTTGTCTCGCAATCTATGAGTATATTTGTTGTAGTGGGCTGAGTTAGGGTGGAGAAAGGGTGGGGCTATAGGAAAAGCTATCAGACTGGAGAACTTGAGGATTTCCCTGGAGACTTGGTAATTGCTTTGCAATCCTGGAGTCTCTGGGTAGAGCCTGGAAAGTTTCCAGACCGCTTATCTATCAGACCAATCACTTTAATAAGGAATTAATCCAAAGTTTAGTTGTTCTTTAACTGAAATAAGGCCGCAATAACCATTCCCTTTACAGTAGGCAACATTTCGGTCATGAGATCTTGATTGGATATCATTACTATACTGTGCTAGAAACACAAGGGTGCTCATAGTGCTAACTTATTTAAATGTTAATTTAGTATCTTGTCAAAGTAAATTCAGCATAATAAGAAACCATGTATAATGGGGGGAATATTTAATTTGTATATGAATGCAAAGCATATAATGCCCCATACTGTGCATAATAATCTTATTACAGATTGTAGTGCAGTTCCATGAACTCTAACTTCCCCAAGGTCACAAGACTTTCATATTAATTTCAGTATCATTATACTGTTCAGCAGGTGGTTAGCTGATTATTTCTTATCATAAGCGAACCCTTTATTTGCAGCGACCAACTAAAATGTTTTGCTATTGCATAACAGAGATAAGTTTAAAGACATGAAACTGGAATGAATATAACTACTGTCTGGCTCTAAGATAGAGTTAAATTGTGTGTTTGTGACTGAGCAGGAGAGAAACGGACTGCAATGCTTTGGTACTGATGGATTATGCCTGTGTCATTTGACACTGTGGGTTAGTGTGAGCAGGTCAGCACAGTTGGCAAGCGATTAAAAGAAGAGTCACCAAATACAGATGACATTTAAAGAAGATTAAAACATTTGTATTCATTGTTATCTATAGTTGTGATCAAAGCAGTTGCTTAGTATGTATCAGTCTGAAAGAAAAATGTAGAACAAAACAGAGTTTTGGGACAGCTGATAAAAGCTTTAATTATTACTTTTCTCTTTGCAATAAGACAGAACGGAATTCTATCCCGAGGATCTATTCAGTCTCTAGCTAAATACTGTATTTGGATATAACAAAAAAGTTTTTTTTCCCTTTGCCTTGTGAATAGATATGAACAAATAGTTTGGGCCTGTCTTTGCAGTTCCTTTACTTATAATCCCCAAATCAAAGCCTCCAATGGAAACATCATTGGGGAAGTACTGGCAGTGAAGTAAAAAATATAGTGGTCCTCCATACTGGACTCTCTAAAAAGGGTTCAGATACAGCCAAGCTTCTAGATTAGGTCAGAAAAGAGAATAAGGCTTCTTCATGGAAGTCCAAACAGTCACATAAAGATATGAACACACATTCATTCCCCACTTCCCCATATTTCAGTATTCATCAAACTCTAAGGTTTGACAAATTTGTGACCAAACTGAACATGAGTTGGACATGTCAGAGTCTGTTGAAGTACTTTGTTGAATTTGCCAGATTTATTTTGTCAGATCAGACTGATGAATTAGTTTGATGGCAGGGTTTCCACTGTTCCACTCTCTACGCTGCTCTACACAAGAAACTGTGTCTGACACTGTTCGGTTCTTTGCTAAGGAAATCCGCCACCTACCTGAAGTAATGCAAATACCAAATAAGTAACATAGTAACATAGTTTATAACAGTGTTTCCCAAAGTTTTTTTTTCGTGGCCCGGTTATTTTTGTGCTTATCCTTCATGACCCGGCATGAAGGATAAGCACAAAAATAACCGGGTCACAAGAGCGCCGCTCATGAATATTCATGATGCTACATGCATTGTACGCCCTAGTTTTAAGGCGTACAATGCGTGTAGCATCATGAAGTAGCCGGCTCATGAATATTCATGAGCGGCGCTCGTGACCCGACATTTAATTTTGGTGGCCCGGTACCGGGTTGCGACCCGGCATTTGGGAAACACTGGTTTATAAGGCTGAAAAAAGCCCATCCAGTTCATCCTGTTTAACTGCAATCTTGATCCAGAGGAAGGCAAAAAACCCATTAGACAAAAGACAATTATCCTCATATTAGGGAAAAAATTAATTTCCAACTATTGTGTGGCAATCAGAGTAATTTCCTGGATCAAGATGCCCCCTGCCAGTTTTCTAGTGCCCATAACTTAGGCTAAAGGAAAGCATTCAAACCAGTTTTCTTTCATTTTTTTCTTTAATGGAGTCAACCATTGCAACTTCTACAAACAAAGAGTTCTATAACCTCACTGCTCTTACAGTAAAAAAAAACAACCTTTTATGTTGATGCAGAAACTTTCTTACTTCTAAACGTAGAGGATTCCCCCTTGTAATTGTCACGTGTTTGGGTGCTTTAAACGTGACCTTTGAGAGGATAAACAGTGACGTGCTTAAACTATAACTTGAGGTGCAGGGAAACACACACAGGGAACCACGGGACTGGATGCCACTAAAGGAACTGGAGCACCCAGCAACCGTTACACCTCCAGAGGCACTAAGGTGCACTGAAACAGGAACAGGTAACAAGTGAGACAAAAGTGCAAAACAGAAGGAAGTGGATTCTCTTAATACAGTGGGGTTGAAGCGGGATAACTCCGAGGCGCGGAGTCTAAGGAGGGCCAGATCTTCACCTTTAGCCTTTGCTGCGGGCACCTCCCAGGTCGCGGCCCTCGGGTTAACCCCCGCACTGGTGGCAGCTGGCTGAAACACTGGATGAAGTCCGAAACTGCTGAACTACAACACACTGGATCTTGAAGAGTGAGTGCAATCTGAAACACTGAAGCTGTTAGGAAGACTGAAGAAAGCTGACTTGAGGAATCACCATCAACTTGACCGAAGAGCTGACACATAGCAAAAACCAGGAGAAGCTGAAGCTGAAACAAAACCTCTGACAAGGTACAAGCAGTTCAAGAACAGTGAACCTGCAGCAACACAGCAGGAGTACTAAGATGGCTGACATAAGATGACAAAAACTGACAATAACGCTAGAGCCCTGAGAAGCAGTGCTCAGCCCCTTTTGAATCTGGCACCGCAGACATCATGCCTGACGTCAGCAGCTCCGGATTGGACAACCACCTGGAAGCACAATGGAGAAGCGCATCTCTGAGCACTAGCCGGCAATCAGAGCCGGCAGTTCACTAGCAGCGCATCAGCTACAAGCGCTGTCCTGACAGTAATACTTACAGTTCTTGGTATAAATACGTAGATTGTGGGAGAGATCTCTGTATTGACCTCTAATATATTTATACATAGTTATTAGGTCACCCCTTAATTTTTTTTTTCTAGATTAAACAAGCTTAGTTTTGATAATTTTTCTTGGTACTGTATTTTTCCCATTACTTTACTAGCCCACTTTTGAAGCCTCTCAAGCTCAATCACATCTTTCTGGTGCCCAAATGGTCATACAGTATTCCATGTGTGGTCTGACAAGTACTTTGTAAAGTGGTATAATTATGTTCTCATCATGTGCATCTAGGACTCTTGATGTACATCTACTGCATCCCATGATCCTATTTGCTTTGGCAGCTGCCACTTGGCACTAGTTGCTACAGTTAAGTTTAATGTCAACTAGAATTCCTAAATCCTTTTCCATGTCTGTTTTGCCCAGTATTTTCCCATTTAGAAAATAATATAGATATGCATTTTCCCTTCCCATATGCATAACCTTACATTTATCAGTGTTAAATCTCTTTTTTTTTTGCATTTTGTTCATTTTTATATAGTGCTACTATCTTATGCAACGCTTTATAGAAGTTCGTCATTCACTTCAGTCCCTGCCCCGTGGAGCTTACAATTTAGTTTCCCTATTCAATCACACACACATACATGTATATTTTTCTTGGATTGTGGGAGGTTGCCACTTTCCTGCCCAAGCCTCCAAACTATCTAGATCCATCTGTAATAAAATACTCTCCTCCTTTGTATTAACTACTTTACACAGTTTAGTATCTGCAAAAATTGAAATTTTACTATGTAATCCCTCAGCAAGGTCATTTATAAATATATTGAAAATCAGAGGGCCCAAAACTAACCCCTGGAATACCTCACTATTAACAATAACCCAATGTGACTATGTAATAATAATCACCATCTGTTTCCTACCATTGAGCCAGTTACTAACCCACTTACAGACATCTCCCCCAGTCCAAGCATCCTCATTTTATGCACCAGCCTTTTAGGTGGCACAGTATCAAATGCTTTGAAAAAATCAAGGTATATGAAATCAAGTACAGTGTATAACTGACCCCTTCATAGTAGCTAATTACATTTGTTTGGCAGGATCGATTTCTCATAAACCCATGTTGATATGGAGTTATACATTTTTTTATGTCAAGATATTCCAGGATAGCATCTCTTAGAAAACCTTCAAACAGTTTACCCACAATAGAAGTTAGACTTACAGGTCTATAGTTTTCAGGCTCATGTTTTGACCCCTTTTTGAATATAGGGACCACATTTGCAGTCCTTCAGAACAGTTCCTGTACCTAAATATTACAAATAATGGTATATCTATGACTCTACTTAATTCCCTTAAGATGTACATCTGGTCCTGGTGATTTATCTATTTTAATCATGTTTAGATGGCGTAGTACTTTGTCCTGGGTTATGCAGGTAACATTTAAGGGAACACTTAGGCCCTTATTCACCAATGTGCGAAGTGAGCCGCGATGTGTTCGATTCACTTC
>WMED01030803.1:0-10042 GCA_019650415.1 Pipa parva | reverse complement strand
GAAGGATAAGTGCAAAAATAACCGGGCCACGAAATTTATAGTTTGGGAAACACTGGTATAAATTGTTCACAGAAATACAGCACGGATTTATGAAGGACCAGTCTTCCAGACTAAAATGATCAGCTTTTATGAAGAATTAAGTAGAAACCTAGATGAAGGCTACACAGTATGTAATCTATTTGGATTTTGCTAAAGCTTTTGTCAATGTTCCTCAGAAATGACTGGTAAATAATTTTAGGATGCTAGGGCTAGCGAAGAAGGTTTGTGCATGAGTTGAGAGCTGGCTTAATGATAGAGAAAAAACTGTGGTTATAAATGGAACATATTTGGGATAATGAAGCAAGTGGAAGAGTGACAAAGGCTTTAGCAAAATCCAAATAGATTACATACTGTGTAATGTATGTAATTTATGTGTGATCAGTTCTTGATGCAGTTCTCTTTTTTCCTTTTATAAATTACATGGTATATAGTTTGGGATGTAAAGTGTCCATGTTAGCCAAAGATACTAGATTATGTAAAGTGATTGAATTAGCTGTAGATATCTGCTCAGAGAAGTTGCAGATGACATTCTACTGTATATAGATAAGTGTAGGGTTACACATCTTGGGAATTTTAACAAGCAATCAGCACATACACTAAATGGGATACACCTAGGTTAATCAAGGATGGAAAAGTGGACATCAAGCTTCATAACAGTAATGCCAAACAGCCACGGTATAGACTCATACAATCGGAATTTTTTTTCCCGCATGTGCGGAATTTTTACCGCACGTCTGAAATCGATCGAAATTCCGCACATGCGATCGGAAATCGATCAAAATTCCGCACGTGTGATCGGAAAACGAAAAATTCCGCATTTAATAAATTTCGCCCAATTTAAATTCAGGGTACAGTTTTGGGTATCACTTTTTAAACAAAGACTAAAAAGGGTTCAGAGGAAGACCACCAAGTCAAGAAATGGTACATAGGGCTTAAGTTTACCTTAGAAAAAAGGTGTCTTGGAGGGGACAGCATTTTTATATACAACCATGTTCACTAGGATGGTAGAGAAGACTTGAGGAATTAGAATATGAAAAGGAATGCTAACTTCTCTGGATACTTGGTACTATCAATTGCATAAAATCCAAAAGAAAAAAAAATAGAGATGCACACAAGATACCTACACAGAAGAATTGAGGACATTTGCTGAAAATAGAGGAAAGGAGGTTTCACCACCAGCAAATAATGGGATTCTTCAATGTAAAATCAGTCAAGCCAAGGAATTTGGTAATGAGTTGTTCTTTGTACCCAACTTCACCTCTCTTATTTCCTGCACAATGTAATAACTTAGAGAGGGTCTTGTTGTAAAAAAATGTTAAAATTTATTATCCATAATGTTGTGTGTGGGGGGAAGCAGAACATCTGCCAACAGTGTAAAACAACTAAGATGTACTGATTTCAGTGTTCCCATTTACTCCTAATACCACAGGACTTGCTTAGGCAATAAGAAGCTTTCATTGTTGACCCTCTAATTGAATTGAACTGTTGTATTGTAATTTGGAGCATCTGACTAGAAAAACTGCACAAAAACAATTTTCCACTTGTCTCCACAAAGTCCTCTTTGCAGAAATGCGGAACACCAGTTCCTTCTGCAGTAAGTGTGATCTGCAAAGAATAGCAGTTTCTCTGAGGTTTTATTTTAGGGGCTGTTACCAGCAGCCAAAGATCAAGATCCAATGAACCCAATAAAACACAGGGAGAAAAGCTTAGATACGGCCACAACTGTAGAGAAGGTACCGTTTGCTATTAAGGACACATTTCATTTTATGTAAACACAAATTTCTGGTACTTTACTTAAAAGCCCTAACTTTTTTTCCTAACCCATTCGGGGCATAAAAAGTTTTTCACAGAAGGATTTTTTTTCTGGTTCTTTTATGCCTCTGCTTTACTAGAGGCATAATTTATGAAAAGGAGAAAAGCATCAAAAAGCATTTATCCACCTTTTTCATTTCTTGGTAGCTTATAACAATTTTGTGTACTTATGTTTGTTGCTGCCATCTGGGTTTTACATCTTGATTATTCAATTCTAAACTGTCAAAATTCATTAAAAATGGCTAAAAAACATAATATATCACACAACTTCCTGATAACATTACGAAAGGTGGAATACCAAAGGCTCTGAAGACTGACTTGTAGCCTTTATTCTGTCTGAAATTCTAAACCAGGGGTTGGCAACCTTTATTATCACAAGAGCCATTTTGAACCCTCTTCCACTAAAGAAAAATAGTCTGGAGCAGCAGAACTTAACACACCTTATAAACTTTTAAATGTTTTAATCTTTTTGAATTTAAACCTGTTACAACAACAGTATACAACAAACAGAAGAAAACAAAAATAAAAAAAATAATTAAAAATTAATAAATACCCATTATTTATCTATTTTTTTGTTTTGTCAATCAAGGCCAAAGGGGGCCACAACAAAGAGGCTGAAGAACAGCATGCGGCTCCAGAACCATGGGTTACCTAGAGTGTTCTACACTCTTCATAACACAGTGATTTAAAACAAAAAATTGAATGACTGGGAAAATGGACAAATTAGTGATTTTATATTGCAGGGATCCGTTACTGATTTCAATATAAAATATAGTACAATCTCCTGCTTGTAATTATTTCTAAAAAGTGTCATTAATAGTTTTTGTGTTTTATTGCAAACAAAAAAAATACATATTTATAAATACTAAAATATATTTTCATTTCAACATGTCAGGAACAAAAATGGTCTAAGCTGTATTAGTCCAGTTGAATAGTAAGAAAGATGAGTACTGTAGTATTATATGATACTTTATTTGGGCTAACAATTCATTGTATAAGACAAGCTTTCGAGAGATATTCCCTCTTCATCAGCTTTGACCTGATGAAGAGGGAATTTCTCTTTAAAGCTTGTCTTATACAATGAACTGTCTGTTAGTCTAAATAGTATCATATAATACTACAGAACACGTCTTTCTAACATTTCAGGAAAGTATATTGTGTTATAAAAAAACTGCTTTGGGGTCATAACTGTATGCAGGTCATTAACTGTAATTAATACATAGACTAGCCTACAAGCGTTTTAACATGTAGATACACATGTTAACATGTTTTCTATACTATTCCTCCTCTGTATATTGACGGGTTACCTTACCTTCCTAAATAAGTTGTACAAGTTAATACATATTACATATTGTAATATGCTATTTTTAATCTGTTATACCATGATACATTTATCTATGATATCTTCAGGAATTAAATACATTTTAATATATTAACAACATTTGGAACTTCAGACCTCAGATAAATATTTTCTCTTATGGAAAATTGTTCAGGGCAAAACAAATTGTGGCAAAACTGGGGTAAATGGTGAAAATTTGTAATGGAAAAAACAGCAAAAAGTACACTGAATACAGGAAAGTATAAATATAAAACAAACTGTAGATTTTTCATTATTATACATGAAGTTTATTTTAATCCTGCAAATATAGATTTTTTTTTAATTATTTGTGAAAATGGTACAGAGAAAATATTATCATTATTCTGAGCATGTTATGAGCCTAATAAATGTGATTAGATTGCTATATCATTAAACAAGGGAGATTAAACTTGTTTATGAAGATTCAAAATTGTGATTGGGCATCAGCTCCATACCACTGGCTTAAATTGAACTTATGAATAATAGAATCGCTTTTAACACAAAGATACATTTACAAAATGTATTCTATTAAAAAATGGTTTACAGTAAAATAAAAAAAGATATCATAATAAATAAATTGTGAAATGTTACAAGACATACAATTCATTGCTTGGATTTTTTACAGTTTTTTTTTTTCTGCACTTTCAAAAATGTTCACCCCCCCCCCCCCCCCCCCCCCCCCTTAAAAAAAAAGGAAATCTCCAAGGTAAATAGGAAATTCTACATTGGCAAAGGGGTCTCAGCAAAAAGTTTATACTTTTATGTTACGTTTATACTTTTAATAATATTTGGATATTGCAAAATTAATATTTTATGTGGCAAAAGAAGTATTTGGGGCAGCAAAACATACAATAATGGATATTTATATTTCAACCTTTTTCATAACCATGTTTGCATTTAATTTCTGTTTAGCTGTACTTTTCTATGTTGATGATTTATATAGGGTTGATAGTACATTTTTTCCAACCAAAAAAACTATTATCGATCAATGTTGATGAGTTGAGAGCGTCATACTTTGCAGAATTTTTTTCCCCTAGATCCACCTTCCACTTCAGATCAATATCAATATCCTTTTTTTAATGAGAAAACTCTTGTGACTGTGGCTAAGTGTCAGGACTAATTCTATAGGGAATAATGGTTTTCGCCAGCCTCAGTCAGGAAAACACTTTAGGGCGATAAACTTTGCTAAAGCCTCTTAAATCAGCATAAACACAAATGCTGATAAAAAAAACAAAATGGGATCTTTCTACCTTTGTTGCCTGGATCAAAATCTTTTCAACTTATTTTAAATTCTCCCATATATATGGTAAAATGGCAAATATCCCCCCCAAACAAAGAAAAAAAACAACCTGCTTTTTATATTTGTCCCTTAATACTGCATTGAATCAACTGGAATTGTAAACGGACTATTTTCCAAATGCTATTCATTCAATACATTTAATCATATAGAATTATCATTCTCAGTAGTGATACTTATGTAGAAATCTCTTTAACAATTATTTTTCCAATAAGCAGGCATTCAAACAATCAAACAATGGTCATAATTATTGAAATATGTACTGAGATTTAAATTTTCTAGATAATATTCACTAAGCAAATAAAGGTTAGCAGTAAGAAGACTATGTAAGGGTGTATTTACTAAAACCAATTCAACCATATCGATTGATTTCACCCCCTTTCGCTGTCAACTGTTGTTTCACTGTACTTTTCAATTCCCCTGATTTACAAAGGATTGATAAAAATGTTTCCCCATCGAAATAAATCATTACTGATCTGTTAACAGGAGCACATTTTTCAATGCTCTTCTATGAGGATTCCTTCCATTACAGATCGATATTGATGTCTGTTTTCAATGGGGAAATATCTTGGACTTAGGCTAAATGCCAGGACCATCTCCATAGGGAAAAACCTGAGGATAGAGTATTCTATTTGGGGATAAAATGATTTCATATCAGTTTAGTAAATAGGAGAAAACAGCGATATTGTTAAATATAGGCAATATGCCACATATGAGCATATTTAGGAAAATAAAAAAACATTTCTCAATATTTATTACCTGTTATTCTTATCATTTTATAGTTTTCTTTTGCTATCACGCTTAAGGGTTATACTGACCGCTACTATCTCCAGTGAACCAGTGTGCGATAGCGGGTGCTCGGTAGTACAGTCGGACGGCTTGTGGGATAATCAAAATGAAAATCGCTCCGCCACTCCTTTGTAAATAAAAACTTGATTTTATTGCATCTTCAAAAATAAAAACAAAAACAATACAGCCTACGCGTTTCGTGCGATAGGCACTTATTCATGGCATGAATAAGTGCCATGAATAAGTGCCTATCGCACGAAACACGTAGGCTGTATTGTTTTTGTTTTTATTTTTGAAGATGCAATGAAATCAAGTTTTTATTTACAAAGAAGTGCCGGAGCGATTTTCATTTTGATTTTCTTTTGCTATCACCCCATGACCTTTTTAACTGCACTTTTTTCATATTCACAGCCATATCTACAGTTTTCAAAGCTGTGGCTGAAAATGTACAAAAAAAAAAAATTCAGAGCAACATGCAGTTAAAATTCTGTGTGTTTTCTATACTCAGGACCATTCTCTGGAAATGTTCTAGAAACTGGGAATATTAATTGAAAAAAAAAAAAAAAAAAAAAGTTCCAAGAAAAACAATGTAAGTTACTTCATTTCTGATGAGTAGTTAACACATTAGAATTGTAGGTGAACTTTGGAAAAGAGAGCGAGCTATAAGCATGATCCACCATCCATGCTGAACCAGGCTTATGTTCAAGCACATGTTCTAAACTATATATTTTAGGTAACTGTCCCATAATCAACTGTTCATGTTTACCAACTTGTTTGGGTTTCTTTTTATCTACCATATGGAAGAAAATCTGTCCCAGGTCAGCTTCAGGCATTAAAGAAAATGAAAAGGGAAAACACCTGCCATCTTTTTTGTGGTCGCAGTCTTACTTTACAAGAGGTATATGGTTCGGTCATCTAATTAAGTTTAAGCTTAGGAAGAGAATTATTATTATAAAAGAAACATGTGGCAAGTGAGCATGTCTCTGAAATATATAACAAAGTTAAAGTCAATAGTTTGAATGCAGTGTTGTCTTGAAAAATGTTATGAAAATATTTTTTATGTTTAATAAGTAATTAAATTTCCTGTGTTCATTACTTGTCCCTGTATGTTTTCTAGTGATTTCAATAAAGACTGGCAACAAAGTCTTAATAAAAATGCACAACCAACAAAATATAACATTTTGGTTATTGTTTTCATGTAGGCCTTTGACAAACTAGATCATTTCTGTTAACGCAAAAAAGGAATAGCCTAAACTTGTGACGAGCAATAGCTTACAAAGTTCGGCCAAGAGGATCACCACATGTTCTGCATTTAGTCCAGCAAGTGTAACATTTTCTCAGCACTGTATTAGATTGTGCCGAAAATGATTCACATGCTCTATGCGAGCAGAAAATTATGTTACCATTTTATCCAAATGACAAGGTCAAAGAACCCTCCACTGATTAAGGAAGTAAACAGAAAACAAAGCGAGCATAACAGCTAATTCCAGGCATTTTGCTAGTGTGGACGTAAGCTGTGTACGGTGATGTAATAGCAGAGAATATTAAGCAATTAACAGATCTCGTGTCCTTAAATTTCATATAAAGGTATAATTTACTTTAAAATGAATGTTTCATAAACTTAATTAAAAAAACTTTACTTTTACATTTTTTGTTTATGTCTATTTATTTAATATCAAAAGATAAAATGAAAATGTCTAATTTTATTAAATATTTACCTTATTTTGCCCAATTATTTTTTGGTCTTTGCCTGTTCCACTGTAGATTTTTTTCAGTGTTTTGCCTTTTTTGTTGCTCCATCATCCCGTTAAAAAAGAATAATGTAAACAGTTTTGGATACATTTAAACTGGAAAAAATATATATTTGATGTTGCTAAATAGTAATATAGCAAAAAATGATCACAGAATGCAGTGAAACTGAAAACTTAATGGAGATAATATACTGGCAAAACTCAGAGCTAATATAAGGTTACAAAACTTCAATAAAAAATTAACTGGCAAAAATGCAAAAAAAAAAATGAGGTTAAAACAAGATACAATATTGTTTCTTTATCTAAGATATGACTGATTAGCAGTCTCAAAGTATTCCATTTAAATGAATCCAAACAATGACAATGGTTGCGAATGCTGAAACTGCATATTCTCTTTTTTTAGTTTTTAAAGAACATTCTAAAACTTTACAAAGCATACAATGGGACATTTTGAAAGAAACTAATTCACTGCTAAATTTTCATTTTTATTTTATATATTTATTTTTATTTTAAGATGAAAAAATGTTCATATGCCTGAGGAAGGGTGATTTGGAAATCGTCAAGAAGTTACTTACCAGCCAAATACAATCATTCAATAGCAAATGCAAGCATTCATCAGTATAGCATATTTCATAGACTATTTGATAGGGATAGGTCAAAAAGTTTTGGACTAGTTAATGCTGGAGAAACAGCAATTTTTTTTTCACTTTATCCTTTTCACCTATTTAAAAAGCTGTTTAAAGCGAATTTTCTTGTGGACAAGTATTTGCCTGCCTTAGGCTAGCGACAGTCATTACTCCCTATGAAGTTGGTCCTGTCATTTAGCCTCGGTTGAAATAGTCCCCTCATCGAAAAAGGATACTGCTATGAAATGGAATCTAAACAATTAGTATACTCTGCCACTTTCAACTGATTGATATTTATTGATTTACAGTGAAAAGTATCGACCTTATATAAATTAGTAAAATCAAAAAGTGCACAAAAGCTAAAAATTAATAGTAAAAAACAGTGAAACTACAAATATCCCCTAAAATGTCATAATCATTAAAAAAATAAATAAATAAAAAGATGCTAAATTTGAATATTGGATATACACACACGAGCATTTATCTGGCTGGCTGCATTTATCAGATCTTTTCCTGCCTTGCCATATCTCAGTTCATGTCAAGAGCAATGTAGTCAGCTGCTCTTAAAATGCCTGTGTGCACTCAAAATTTTTCACAATTTCATACAAAATACCCCTATATAAAACGTTTGAGCAAAAGTTACAAATGAAATTTCTTCTCGGTTCTAAAAGAACTTACATCAGAAATCTAAAACCAATCAACAATTGGTCACTGAAAAATCACTGTGGAAAAATTCATTGTTACAGTTCGGCTTTAAATAAGGCTCACGTTAACATGTTATATACTGCTGAATACATGTTGAACTCAGGAACAAAGCACAGGTGTTGCTAAATACATCAATATCATGTGTTTTTGCATTGTCAGGTTTATTACAGAACAGTTGGCACATGCTAACTCCCTTGTGTGACCCTGGCTTAAGGCAAACCTCCCTTCTCCCGAAACAAAAAAAATGTATACACAGAACTCTTGGTACTTTAATTCAAGGCTCTAATGTATAAAGAATTGCATTCCATCTATAAATACACAGATGCGCATTCATTTAAAATAGAGCCTCACTAGCACTTGGGAATTTTGCCAAAATTACCAATCCAACTGTTGTCACTCAACCTAACTTAGTACCCAAACACTTACTTTTTCTAATTAAAGTGATCCCAATTATCATAATATTATGTGATTGATATCGTGCCTAATGCGGAATCTCTTTGATCATATTAAAAATTTGTGGAAAGGAGGAGTAGAGATTTAAATTAAATAACTTATTTCATATTGAATGAAAAATGTCATGTAGCTTAGAGCTAAATATTATTTGAAATATGTAATACTCCTGTTCTGCTTTTTACTTATTTGCCATGGTTCCACCCCCCCCCCCCCCCCCCCCCCCCCCCCCCCCTTGGGTAGTTGTAAATGTTCAATCAGCGGCATGTCACATCTGTTTGAACATTGCCTACATTTAAGTCTTGTACAGAGGTTCAAAATGGAAACAGGTAAAATATATTGCTTTAATAAGTGGCACAGTAGTTTAAGCAATAGGATTTGTCATTTTGGAAGTGGTGGGTAATAAGTTATATTAACGTACGGCAACACACTGCTCTTCGGCATCAAAAAAAGACATGTTTCTTTTCTCTTTTCCGCTTCTAGAAGCTATGTTTCAAACACAACATAAATGCAGCAGTTCTTTTAAATAATCTACATCCTGCCCTATATTTACATTAAATTACATTACACCATTCAGGGCAGCAACCATATAAAATTTTAACCCTTATAAAACGATGCTATATATTACAGGAATTGCAGTCACAGCCATCCACTTGTAATTCCCAGACTTAGAGGCAAAATATTTATTATAGTCAATCATGGAATGAAAATTAAAAATCAGTAAAACTAGAATTGTATCTTTCCAACCACTGGGAACTACAGGTCTCCATGCTAGTTCAAGAATGAGTTAGGCATGCTGAGAGTTGCAGTCTATCACAGCCTAAAAAACACATTTATTAAATTAATTTTAAAGTGAATTCATACTCCCACCCAAAAAGATCAGTATATTAACTTGAATACATATATCTTGGCTCTAAAAAAACAAAAACAAATTGTATAAGGTAAATTACAAATATTATCTCTCATTGCTTGGATTTCAAAAACAAAAGCAATCAATTTGTAATAGAGTTAGTCTCAAAACTAAAAAGAGACACATTTCTTACCAGGGCTGATTTTAGGCTGGGTCAGATTGAGTTGCTGATCAGGCTCGAGTCGGCTTTGGGTCACATGACCGTGTCATATAAGTCAGCAATTTACCTGTTGCAAAACAGTGCTACTGGTAAACTGCAGGGAAATCTAGAGTTTTTCTTGCTGAGGGGGAAGGGAGGGGGGGCTG
>WMED01030802.1:0-10042 GCA_019650415.1 Pipa parva | reverse complement strand
CATTTTGCTGAGGTGAATCGAAGGATTGCGAGGTGAGTTCACACTTTGCTGAATTACCCCCTCAATACTGCATTTAGAAAGTTTGTCTAAACTGACTGTTTGTTAAAAAGGTATCACCAAGTATTTCAATACTCATACACTAACACAATCACTCTATCCTCCTATATATATATATATATATATATATATATATATATATATATATATATATATATATATATATATATATATATATATATATATACAGTATATATACAGTATATGGATATAGAAAAATAATGGAAAGGAAAGATTTGGAGCCATGGGTTAAATATTTTCATTGCAGGTATAACATTTGCTTCCAGAAGGAAGAACTGATTTGTGAATATTCACTTTCACTGGGAAGCAATTTTTTTTCTCCATTCTCTTATGTGAGAATGAACCGTTCACCTCTCCTTTAGCTTTAGATAATAAAGAGCCCTCTGGCAATAAGCCTCATATTAGCTGGAGTTAAAGCAGGTGGAAGATTTGAACACAGAGGGCACAGGTGTCACCCTCTTCACATAATTAGCAAACAGCCAAACGCAGCAAGACAGGGCACATCAATCAACCCCGGTGCCAGTCAGAATGCCTGCAGAACATTGCTTTGACTTTCCAGAGCTTAGGTAATGAGGAAGTCTACCTTTCTATTTATCAACATCTCCATTCATTATTCTTTGATATAAAAGGACATGAAATGATATTTTCCTTGCAAGTTTTGCTGTCATGAAATGGTCTGCCTGGCAGTATTATGTTCCTTCTAAAAAAATGATCATTTTCAATTATTTTGTCTACTTAGATAAAACAAGAGACAAAATGAGTTTTGTTTAAGTGCTAAAAGCAGAAATGCAGTATCTGCATTGCAGATCCTTACTGTACTGATGATCTCATAAAGAGAATTTAATAACACAAGGATGGAAGGGTGACTTACAAGTTTAGCTTGAGAGACAGACATGTCAGGACCTATTGTAAGTGCAATATTTAAGGAGACAGGTTGAAACACTGTTTGCTTTCTGCCCTTGAGTACGTTCTAGTGAACACATGCGCTACTTTTCCATAATATTGTTTGCCTGCTACAGCACCACAATCAGTCACTTTGTTTGTGTATTCTTCTTTCCAAAGTCATATTTACACAGGGTAATTTGTCTTAGAGAAGTAATAGCGGGGATATAGTTACAGTTATATCGAAAAACTAAAATACATGTACACTATTACAGGCAAGCTTATAAACATGCAGGGATGAGGGGGTTTCTGTGACCTGAGTTAAACTCCCAGAGGCCCTAGCTGCTCTGTCAGCGAATGCTTCCTTTATCACTAGCCCTGCAGCATCTGTGCCCCCTCCAGATCTCAGTGAGATTCTTAATTTATTTGTGGGGGGGGTGGGGCATGGAAAAGAGTGTTACAGCAGGGGGCAGTCATGGTGCCATGGGTGTCCACAGAGGAGCCCTGGAGGGCCACCTGGTAATGAAATGGGGCACATTGGGAGTAGTTATAACCTCAGAATGTACCTATCTTTCCTGACACCGTCAACCATTAGGCAGGTAGGGCAGGAGAGAACAACCGTGAGGAGTTTAGGTCCACTTCCCAATGTGTCACATGATGTCATGACATCACGGTGGAACCACCACCCCTGCATGCATTTCTGTGGATGCTCATGTTTGGTGCCCATCCTTCACTGGGTCTGTAACCGGGACAGGGTACAAGGGAGAGCAATAAATCTTTCTTGCTAGGGCTGTGGCCTCTTGACCCTTTCTTCCCCCTTCCCTTAGCCCGGTTAGTGAAAAGTAAATAAATGGATAGGTACTCCTTGCTCCTTTAAAGACACTTACTCAGACATGTTTCTCCTTCTCCAGCCTTCCGTGGCCCAAGGCAATAAAACACAGTCCATGCCAAAGTATTCGTGCAAATAAATGATCCTCTTTATTGTTCCAAAACATCAACAGTCAGTTGCACACTCCGAACATAAAGTAATGCTGTTTCTTCTGTACCCGGCTCCTGTCCTGGGCACCTCAGTATCTACACAGGCCAGCTACATTCGCTTCCCGCTACTCTCATTGCTTCCCATTGGGGCAGTACACAGGGACGTCTCAAATTCTCTCCCAACTGGCCACTAACTCCAGCAACCTACTTCCTGTCTTGGGGTGCCTTTATACACTGTGGGATGCTACTCTTCCCCCCATCTAGAACATTCCTACATCTCCCAGTATCCTACACTGATTACCCAGCTACCTATTCTAACACCATGCTCCCGACTTAACCTAGTAAGGGCCACACATTTCACATACCCCCTTACAGGTCCGTGGCATCAATAGACATGCCACTGGCAGTAATTAAAGAATATAATTAAATAGTGGAAGTAATATTAAGAAAACAGTCATTATTTGGGGGCATGAGTCCCACCTTGCAAATCAAAGCTGACTTGCTTCTAGGTACATCACTAGCGGTGAGGTTTTTTTTTTTACATTTGCTAAACCAAGTCAATTTAATATTCTTACAGGACCCTGTGATAACTGCCATATTAATCACATCCCTTTATGAAACTATTATGAACATCTTTTACTTTGTATTTACCAGTTTTTATTCATGTTTTATATGTGAGTCAGTTCCTTAATATCACATACAAAGAAGCAGAGAACCATATTCCAGCAGGTGTATTAGCCGTACGCAGGAGTTTCCATAACACAAGTAGAGGATCTCATCGTTCAGATTTAATAGATTCTATGAAATGATCATAGGTGATGTTAAACAGTATAAAGGAGCCAAACATTACTCAGTTAAATGTACTCTTTTAAAAAAGAGAAAAACAATGTCACTTAGTCACTCTGGGCATTTATCATAATGTACTTGAGCAATTCCATTTTATGTTTTACTTTTTCCTGGCAGAGGAGATAGGCTAGTCATTGCTGGCATCTGGCTGTGCAGAAATTATTGCCCATTTATGCAAGGCCCCAAGTAATGCCGTGTGGATTTCTCTAGGTTTGGCAAAGCATGTGACATTAGCTGTTCCCTGATGTGACAGCTCCAGGGCTGGCCTGTATTATTTATGTCTCTTTTGCAGCAGGGATGATCGTTTTCGCCTGAGAAGTAATACACGGAAATTTAATTAGCCCCCCATTTCAACTGCCTGGCTCGTTAACATCTCCGCGGGTAAAGGCACTGAGATTTAATGTCAACTATGCTCTGAACGCAGTCTGAAAGCTATCTGAAAAATACCCCTCCCCACATGGATGCCTCATCAGATGCAAAGCATTAAACCTCTGCTCCGGGAGGGGGTCCGTGAGTCCCACTCTGGATTCAATTAGATGACAACAGAAGTCCCTGCTGTTTTGTGGAGGGTTCTGAAGTGACACCGGAGGTCTATTCTAATAAAGCAGTGATTAACCCATCCCTCCTTCTTGTCTCATCATACAAGACAATAGCACATAGCATCTCAGCATCTCCTATCTTTACATAATTGCTCTTACACAACGCTACAATTATGTAATAATGCTGCTTCTGTGGGGGTTTTTTTTATTATTATTTTAACCAGTTCCAATAAATGTCATTGGAGAGTGTGGCATGTATGAGAATAGCTTTTACTCCCAAGTACTTGCAAATAATTTCTGGTTAAATCAAACATATTTAAATGTCTTGGACTGCTGTGATTTATACATTGCGGAGCTTAAATTGAAATTAATAATGAAAGGTGTTTCAAAAAAAGAAAAAAATCCAATTTAACTTGGAGGCAAACATTACCTTTACCGGTAGAGTTGAGATTCACCAACCTTGTGAAAGCTTAAAATAAAATAACAGCATAATGTTTTAATGATTTGAAAACTTGCTAAGGCATTTATTTTGTCATTGAGTAATAGTTTTCAATCATCCCTTTGGTTTGATATTCCCCTCTGTGTGTACATGCATGTGCACTGTGCTGTCTGGATAATGGGGGAGATTTGGAAGTTAGGGATAGTGGGGTATTGAGCCACATGTTTTACTGACTGCAAATACAAGGGTACACTCAGACTGGCACTCATTAATAGAGGTCCAGTAAGCCAATCACAACCAACCAATCAGAAGTCAGCATTCTCTGGTAATAAGAAAGCAAGAATAATAAATGAGATCTGATTTGTTGCTAAAGGTTACTAGACCTCTGTCATATTTGTCTCTGTTGATGAATCCCCCGACTGTATTCTATACCATCAAGTACACCAAGTTGCACAAAAAGCACAGTAAGGAGCTTTTGTCAACACAAATGTCTAATAAAGCTGTATTTTTCAAGTGGTATACAAGTTTATAAACTGTCACTGGAAACAGAAACTGGACTAAAGCAAAAATTAAAGGGAAACCGTATGAAAATAATAATTTTTCTACAGTGAAAAAAGAGCAAAAGGAACATAAAACAGTGAGATAATCAGTACATAAATCCCTCTTAGCATATATCCAGTGTATAACCTTTCAATGGATCATCAGTACAAGGCACAGAAGCAATGTTTCAGGGGTACAAACCAACCTTCATCAAGGCTAAGATATATACTTCACTCAGACACCATTGGTAGCATAACATAGGGAGGTTGGTAACCCCCAAAACGTTGCTCTTGTATCTTGTGCTGATGGTCCATTTAAAGGTTATACCACGGATTCTTCATGTGTGTGCAATTTCTTCTCTATGTATTGCTGCATTAATGGTGTGATGGGTTGTCCCACATCCGGGAATTTATCACTACTACTACAAAGATCTTTGTACATGTAAGTTCCTGAAAACTATTAGTTACTCCTGACCTGGCATAAACCATTGTTTCCTATAGGTTAAAATACCAAACTGGTAAAAATAGTTTCCCAAGACAACCCGGAAACCAACAAGTATTTAAATAACTAAAGACAGCAAAAAAAAAAAAAAAAAATTGAATTCAACATACAGTATTTAAAGCCTTCCTATATTGGAGCAGTGCAGTGGTGTGGCGGTGATTGATCCCCAATAGGACATTAGCTAAGAGGTGGAAGTTGAGGGATGGAAAGTACTCTTAACTTAAGAAACCTGACCACCTTAATGGTGGGTTAAGGGCAAGGGGTTGGACCAATTTTTAAAGCATATTTTACCCCTACCTCAATAAGCTAGGAGGACCAGGAAAGGATCTGACAAATACGGGGAGCTATTGGGTCGCATGGATCTCAGCATAAAATGTTGGGCAGCAGAAAAGCAAATGCAGTGGTGGTGTATTGCCTTATACCTTCTGGTGACTGCCAAGTTTGTGTATATTAGGGGTTAATGCTGATTTTCTGGTTATATAAGCTGTTTTCTGCTCATATTGTTGTATAAGTCAGCTATCAAGGCTTGTTTAACCTTGCATTCTTTCACAGGCAAGATATTATATATTCAAATTGTTATCATTAAAGCAAGTACATTGATGTTGTTGGTAGACAGTACAAGGCAGAGCAAGGATGAGGATTTGGCAGGACTTAGGCTTTCCAGGCATCTGACCAATGCTTACTCAATACTCAGACAAAACTGATGTCAAGATCCTCTGGTCAGCCAGCCTCTTACAGGTAATATTCTAATGAGACTGACAAAAACTTCCGCGGTAGAAGTGCTGGCATGCATGCAGATTCAGCATCTCTGGTGATTCATCTTATTTAATTGTATTCTCTACTACATTGCTTATTTGTTTGGATATACTACTCGGCCATGTAATCGGTGCTTTAACTGAGTGTATTAGCAACATATTCTAGCATTTGCAGTGTGCTCTATATTTACTTATAAAGTACTACATAATCATTTATGTAAGCTATTTTTCACAATAATCAGTATATTACGACGGTTTGTAGTTCTGTGTCAAATGTCTTGCTGATTAATTTGACAAGGTTTGGGACAAGATTGAATAAACTCGTAAAAGCTCGATTTCACTTTTCCAAGTCTATTCCCGCAAGATTGCAGTAAATATTGCGAGATTTTTTTCGATCAAAATTTACCGACCTTAAACTTTTTGATTGAATTTTTCGATGGAAAGGTAGCCATATTTTACATTATTATACAGCTTTACAATGTAAGCATTTACAATACTTTACATTAGCAGTATAATTTACATTAGTAGTATACTTTACATTAGTAGTATAATTTACATTAGTAGTATACTTTACATTAGCAGTATACTATATATTAGTAGTATGCTTTACATTAGCAGTATACTATACATTAGCAGTATACTTTACATTAGCAGTATACTTTACATTAGCAGTATGCTTTACATTAGTAGCATACTTTACATAAGTAGTATGGCTACTTTTACATCAAAAAATTGAGATCGAAAAACTTAATCGAAAGTTTCTGTCAGTAAATATCGATTGAAAAAAATCTCACAATATTTACCATGAGAGACTCGCGGGAATAAACTCGGAAAAGTTAAATCAGGCTTTTCCGAGTTTATTAATTTTCACCCTTAGGGCGAAATTTAATAAAATTGAAAATATTGATATCCCAATATCGGCCAATTTTTGCCAATATCGATATTTTTGAGTTTATTAAACTTCACCCAATATTATTAGTATGTGTTACTGAATTGTGCTGGCTGGGTATCACGAGGGCACCAGTACAGGAGGTAGGAGAAGGTGGTTGCAGCGAGCATCCACAGTGGACTTGACACTGGCACACTCTAAGGCGCAGAGTCTAAGGGCACTCAGGTCATCACCTTTAAACCTCCGCAAGGAGGTACTGGGCTTGAATGCGTAAGTACCCCAGGTCGCGACCCCTAGAGCGTGTCGTCTACAGGTGGAACAAAACAGAGAGTAAGCATAGTCAAAACATAGCAAAGGTCTGGGCAGGCAGCGGTCAACGTGGTCAGAAAAACAGGCAAAGGGTCAAAACACGGCAGGAATAATCAGGAAAAAGAACCCAGGAACAGGAATCTGAAACCTATAAATGGGCACAGAATGCCAGAACTAGTGGGTTTAAATAGGCCTGAAACGTGAGCATGTACGAGACACAATGCCGCGACCGCGCCTGATGCCAACACGATGGTATTTATGCCAAGAAGACGCGCACCGCAACTGACCAGATGCCAGTGTAGCAGACGAATGCGACAAACACCGACGCTGAGGCACCAAGGACAATGGGAAATGAGAGGTATCCCTAACACTAGGTAAGACAGGAGAAGCTACATCTTCGCCCATTTCTTATTGCCAGTGACTGCTTGTTATGGCGCTTGTTTGACTTTTGGAAATTTTGTATGTTGTTACTTTTTACACTGATCTGTTACTACTCTGATTTCTTTTCTTACTTTTCAAAGCTTGAGCCTTCACATTCTTTTTGATCTTTTTTATTGATCCAATATTTTTTTTTTTTACTGATTTTGATTAATTAGGTTGAAACAGATAAAAAAAGTGTAAGTTTTTCTTTACTTTCTCTAAGATCCCCCAAGAAACGGGCTTTTCTTTGTGTTGCTTTTGAATTATAACTGGAACTGGTTTAAATCAGTTTGTTGCAGTTGTCTTAATATAACAAAGTGTTGGTTACTATGAGTTATAAGATCAGTGCAAGTTTATACCTGTGTAACTGTCACACATGGAGGAAGAAGGACTGTTTTATCCCCAAATTATAATCACCAACTACTAAAGGCCTCATTGACTAAAGGCCAAATAGTAAAGCTCAGAATTCGTATTTATTCACCATTTCCCTTTGTTAACGTTTTGAGCAAATTCTACGATCTGGCAAATATGCGACCAATTCTGGCAACTACAATAGCTGCGATCTTATAGAGCACTTCGCATCACTTTGTGTGCGTGTGCATGGGTACTTTATTAACTATGGAGCAGAGTGTGTCGAAGGAACAAATGCGATTAGGTATACAACGCTGAATTCACCCATTTGATTTCACAACCTTAGACTGCCAGGTCTCTGCATTCTACTTCTATCTGACTGACCATGCCACAAAATGAATCTGGCAACAATCGGCACTATCCACTTATCTGACAAGTCTATTCGCAGCATAGTCAATTATGAGAAGTGAATTCAACTATTTTTTCAATGGCTGTTTTGGAGATGCAACTCTTAATTGTAGCTAAATGAAATCAACAGGTGAATTCATCCTTTAGTCAATCAGCCACTAAGGGGGCTATTCAAAAGGTGCAAATTCGACTGTCAAATTCGCAAACAGCGGATTCCCATAGCAAATCTGCGACAATTTTCCCATTGTAAAGTCGCGACAATTTTTTAATGTTAAGATTGTGACAATTTTCCCATAACAAAGTCTCGACTGCGACAACATTCTCATTATAAAGATGCGACTGCAACAGTAGCAGCCTATTGCGACTGTTTTTATCAGGCGAATTCGCACCTGTACGCAACCATTCGGACTTTAGTGAATAATCCCCTTATAAGTGTCTGTCATTGTGCTATTGTCATTTCTTCATTTACAAACTCTCTAGATGTTTATCTCATTCTGATATCAAATTTAAACATTTGTTTCTGAGCTAGTAAGAGACTTTCTGATGTATGTAAATCTATAGTTTGATGCACCTTCTTTGCTTAAATGTCTCCCACACATTCATTCGGAATTCTTGTTATGATTCTACATAAGTGTTATAATATAACAGTTGTGTTCTCAGAAAAGAACTTTAAATTTCATTTTCACTCAAAGTAAATATAAAGGTAAATTAATATTTTTTTTTTTTCCTGAGGCTTGGTCCATGGTCACCTTGCGCTGATGTAAACTGGAAATTGAAAGAAATAATTTTTGTTGCCATTTCCCCTAAGCTGTTCTCCGTCCCCTGGTCCAAACATTGGTCTCTGTTTCTGTTTGTAAATGTGGCCCAAAAGCAATTCTTGTTACTGCATACCATCTACGGTTCTTAAAGGGACAGTCATATCAAAATATGAAAATGCCTCAAATGCATTTATAGTTACAAGATACTTGAGGGGGTAATTCAGGAACAATTGAACTGACCTTCCGATGCTTCTCTTCACTTCGCCAAGTCGGGTACGCGCTCCCTGGTCTCCAGCACTCGGAGATCAGCGAACGCTTTAAAGGTACTTCGGCTCAGCTCGCGACCACTCGAGTCATCTCACTGATCCGAAGTACCTTTAAAGCGTTCGCTGATCTCTGAGTGCAGAATACCAGGGAGCACATACCTGACTCGGCGAAGTGAAGAGAAGCATCGGAAGGTAAGTTCAATCGTTCCTGATTTACCCCCTCAGTTTGTGCTTCTAAGAATTCTAATTTTTTTTTTTTCTTTTAGGCACAATTCCTGAATATGTAGAATCTAAAACACCTTAGAAAACAATAAGATGTGGTGGGGTTTTTTAACCAATACAAATACGTCTGCTATCAGTAAAGTTAAAAACAATAACATTGGTAATATTTTTATGAAGGCTGTATTTGTAGAACTAGCATGTTAATGTTTGTGGTGCTACTGGTCCTTTAACAGCAAGCTGGATGGCGCTGTCTGCATATTTTAACTGACCAATGATATGAATATAAAATTAAACCTACCTAGAAAAACAAATATTTACACTTACTTTTATTGCATCATTTATAAATAAACGGCATTTCGCTTTGTACCCGTAGTTGAAACCACAGGAGTAATTAACTAGATGCTAATCTCTAAAAATTGGAATGCGTGCTCATCAGCACAAACTCCATCTTGATCTCAGCGGGATAGCTAAGAAATATGTATATGATATATAATTAGGGTGAAAAGAAATCAAGATTGATGACAAATTCCTAGGGACAGCCCAAAGCAGAAACTGCCATTGTAGATTGGCAGGAATAAGTCATGCAAGAATGATTTTATGCATCATAAAATACTCAGCCCCTTCATATTTCTCTCTCTTTCTAGCCTATGCATCATAATATGATCTTCACACAATTCAAATTAAGGAATGACTTGAGCCAAGATGATTGCTGCTGACAGTTAAATGTGAAGAAAGGAGAAAAGAGAGAATTCTCTGATGTCTGATATAATGTCAGTAAAGAAATCAACAAGGTCCATATATACAAAAGTATTGACACCCCTGCAATTCTGTCAGATAATACTCAATTTCTTCCAGAAAATG
>WMED01030801.1:0-10042 GCA_019650415.1 Pipa parva | reverse complement strand
CCATATTTTACTGTTGGTATAATGTTCTTTTTCTGAAATGCAGTGTTCCTTTTACGCCACTTAAGTGTTCCGAAACACTTAAGTGTGACAAACATGCATAAAAACAGGAAATGAGGAAGGGGGCAAATACTTTTACACACCACTGTATTTATGCAGCTCTAGGTGTCAATTCACCGCCATATTTAGTTATTTATCATGCATTAAATTAAAAATACATACAAAGCATTTTGGAATTAATTCGCTGGAAGTGGCAAGTTGAGGGTTGTGGCAGGGATCTTGGATATATTCCAAAAAGGCTCAAAAGGCTAAGAAATTATGGCAACAATGTGCCAATATGAATTTGGAACTGTTTGTATAAATAAATGTCAGAAAATAACCGGCAATAATACTAAAAACTAAAATGTGACAATTTCCTTAATTACATTAGTATTATAAATTATTATATTACTTGTCTGGAAAGACATCGGTTTGCAACAATATGCCTATTTAGGTTAAATTCGCTGCAATACACCACTGCTTCTAATTGCATGACTACACACAAAAATCTCTAGGTGACTATTCCCTACATTATGCCATAAAAACACAGTTTATAAAATATGCAGAATTCTATATTCTACTGTGCAGGCAAATTATTACTTTAATAAATATGCCCCAAGTTTAGGCTTTTGCCTGAACAGGCTGGAAAAAAGGAAAGAGTGAATCCCTCCTCCTCTGCAGTATAAGCAGCCAGTAGCTCCGCCTTCCTCGTCAGTTCTGTAAAAAGCTCAATAAAAGGCAGGAGAAGCGGAGCAGCAGAATATAGATATAGAATTTATAGAAAAAGGAGCTACAGAGTACAGCATACAGTGAAAATAGATGAAGTATCTATGTAATCCCTTGCAACTTATGTGCACGTATGAAAAAACGTAAATTGTATGCAACATAATATATGTGTAAACTGCATGTTTTAAATGACACACGAGTAACTGGCACACCATAACATAATTTTGATGGAAGGGAACTAACTGCACTGACAGTACGGGCCTTAGGAGAAAAAGATTTTCCGGTGAGTACCAAAATCCCTTTTTCTCATACGGCCCGGACTGTCAGTGCACACTATAGGGACATCCAAAATCTGTCCCCTTAGGGTGGACAAAAATTGATAATAAATTTATAACATTGAAGAACAGTCTTATAACACAGTGTGCTGTTCTGGATCTTTACATATGTGCTACTGCTGCTTGTAGCACCTTTCTGCCATAAAACCACTGTAGTGGATGCAGATATGTTGAATTTGTAAAATTTTGTAAAAGTGTGCCAAGATGACCATGTGGCTGCATTACAAATTTGTTCTTTGGGCAGAATGAATCGTATCCATATGTAAGGCAATTGGCATTCACCTGTAATAAAGCAAAAGTATTTTGCAAAGTATTTTTACATATTAACAAATTAATGGACATTACAGATTTCATTGGGCCCTTGATGACATTGTCCCACAGAATAATATTATCATCCAGTAGTGTAACAACTGGTTTACAGATCAGTTAAAGACCCCTTGAGCAGTTTCAGTGTTACCAATGAGACGTCATGTGCATATGCAATGTGTTCATATACTTCTGCAGTAGGTAGCTGTGAGGGCAGTGGACAAGCATAAGGACCAGTCCTTGCAGGAATGGGCACAGTTGCTACCATTGCAACCCCTGTAATCACAAATAAACAAAAAGAAGCGTGAGCCAAGCATTTAGCATTGTGCTATTTTAATAAATACACCATATGTTTCAAGAAATGGCTCTTTATCCATGTCCATAACAAAACTATAATACACTATAGTAATTTAAGGTTGTGGACCATACATCACTCTGATCTTTGTGCAAAAAGGTCTATTTACCACAAATGTGCCCCAGCCAGGACATTGCCATTCTTTTTGATGATCTCTGGATTACCTGGTTCTTGTTCAATAATCAGGCTATGTATAAGGTATGTTGAACTGATTCCCCTTTAATCCAGCCTCAGCTGCTACATTCTATAGCTTCTTCAACTAATGACAAAAGCAATTTCTCTCACCAATCTCCTTTTCATTTTGGCATTTTTGTGGAATAGTCTATACTGTCAATGACGTGACACTACTCTTTCTTTCTCTAAACACATCTCTACCACTGCTAAAACCTGTTGATTTTTCCTTTGCAACATTGCCAAGATCTGCCCCTTTCTCTCTCACTCCACTGCTAACACCCTCATGCATGCTCTCCTACTGTTCTGCTTGGACTACTAAAATGTTCTTCTGTCTGGCCTTCCAGCTTCTCACATCTCCCCATTCCAGTCTATTCTATATTCTGCTGCCAGAATTCACTCCCTCTCAATCTCCCTCTGCTGCTTGGCTCCCTGTAAGCAAACAAATCATTTACAGTGTTCTCCTTTTGAAATTTAAGGCACTTCACTCTGTTGCCCCTCCCTACATTTCCTCACTCATATGCCCATACATTCCTCGTCATCAACTGTACTCCTCCCAAACCAACCAGCTTTGCGTTCCACACACCACTACTGCCCTTTCTCATCTTAAACCCTTTTCTCTCTCTGCCCCCACATCTGGAATTCTATTCTCCTTTATCTTCACCAGGAACATTCCCGCTGCACTTTTAAAACCAAACTGAATTCCTACCTTTTGGAGCGCTAGCATTGATAGTTATCACTGATTTTTATGTACTGTATATATTTTATTTTATCCTTTCTTATTTATGCTTACTATTTGTATTTATTGACCAGTGCTTTAGCACATTGTTACAGCTCTTATTACCCTTCTATTTGTGTTTGTAAGTCTTCCTCCCATTTAGACTGTAAGCTCTACGGGGCATAAAGTATCCTTATGATACTATACTTGTATTGTATTGTACAATGCACTTTTCCCATGTCTGTATTATATTTGTATTGCTGAATTGTACAGCCCTGCACAAATTTGTGGTACTTTATAAATAAAATGATACATACATACAATGTCCAGGTGGTTTGAAGCAGCTTCCACTTTCAGATAATTGAACCAAGAGTGGTAACTGGGTATGCCCTTTAATATTCACCTCTAAAATGTCCTTCAGATTCACAAACTGAATAATCATCCCTTAAAATATCTGTTTTGTTATCCAGAAATGTGTCAATTTCCATCAATCCTGAGGAGGCCCAATTGAAGGCCATTTTTCTTTCTCATTAAGCAATTGCTTTTCAGTTATATCATTTTCTGATTTTCCACAGCCCAAGTATTTATTGCTCATGAAATCATGTGTTACATTTGTTTGAATTAAAATAAATGAAATATTGAATTTCAGTGCTTTGGGATAAAAACATAACAGATAAAAAAAAAAATTGTGTCGAATTTTTAATTCAGGTTCAGGGTATGAGTAGTTTTGCCAAACACTGTGAATTAGTAAGAGCTTTTTTTTTCCAATTCTGAAATGTCTGAAAGGGATAAATCTGTATGGAAATAAAGATCTATTCTCTCTCAATATCATCTGGTTAACCATTATATCGTTGTAGGATTATTTTGATGTCTTTACCTCAGTAACTATATCTTGCTAAAATGTAACGGTTGCTAGGTTCCATCTTGTTAGAAGAAATCCCAATAGACTGTATTACTTCCCTGCCTAGCAATTCCACTACTCCGCTTGTGCATGATTCATATGTGCTAACCTAGTGCTGTGTCCTATGTGCATTTAGCTCTTGGTATTATCCTTTGCTGTCAGTATTTTAAACAAGCTTTTAAAATATACAGTATTTGGAGAAAGCAAAATATTGAAAAAAAAATAATTCATTATCTTTTAATAATTGCAAAGTTCCAGAAATTCCCAGAGCTGTAAAGTAATATAATAAACAGGACAGAAAAGATTTAATAATGAACTACATTGCTTGTAAGAAATATGAACAACTTCAAATATCTGTGGAGAGAGCGCAAAACAGATCGCACCTAATAGTGCTTTATCCCACAATAAAATAGTGATATAGATCCCGAATACCAACACTATGTGTGAAGGTGAAAAAGCACTTCAAAACACTGTGAAAAAATCTTCCCGTGTTATTCAACTTATATGCTCACCAGATCTCAATTGTAAAACAGCATATCAGTCCCTCAGGACTTCTTTAATCAATGAGGTCCACCATTCAAGTAGCGTGGTTCAATCTCAGCATTCAAAACACCATGGCAATAAATGTATATATGTTAAAAAAAAATCTATTTTTATTTAATCCAAAGTCAAAATATTTGCCACATCGCAGAAAATTACTGCCTTTGGTAAATATGTGATATAGCAAATTGTCACAAATATGTGCATTTATGCCACAAAGTGCCCCTAAATTTATCTCCAAGTTATGCTATTGAATGCTTGTATAGCAGGATTCTATAAGAGCAATTTCATTTTAGAGTCTAGCATACAAATCCAATGTAATATTGTAATCCAAAAGCACATACAATGGGATTACTTTATTCCCCCCTGCATTGCACTTTAACATTATTTATGGATTGTTCATTGCAGCATGAAATAGATTAGATCATAGGCCTGTGCACGAGGGGTGCCAGGTATGCCCAGGAACACCGACTCGGGGGGTTATTCACTAACAGCGGATTCTCATAGCAAATCTGATACAATTTCCTCACTGTAAAGTTGCGACAATTTTCCCATAATAAAGTTGCGAATGCGACAATATTCTCATGATAAAGACGCGACTGTGACAGTAGCAGCCTATTGCGACTGTCTTTATCTGGCGAATTCACAACTATACGCAACAATTCAGACTTTAGTGAATAACCCCTCAAATTTGTGCACTCCTAGGTGAAAGGGCATTAACATGCGCGACATACGGTAGTGACATCATCACGTTGTGAGTCACATGATGACACGCAGCCATGAAGCAGGCAGTGACAGCACCATGCTGAGCATTACATCGTCACACATGTTATCACCAGGTACATACCCATTTATAAAGGGGACTGTGCAAGCCTACCAATATGTTTATGGCAGCTAGATAGTAGAAAATATTAAAAAGCATATGCTGTAAATGTTTTTCATTGTAAATTAATTAAAAAAAAACATTAGTTGTATCCAAATCACAAAGTAAATTCTACTGCTTTGTTCACTGTATTTCTTCTTCAAAGTATGTTTTACAAGGATCTGTAAACAGAGCAGAATGTTTTGTTATTAGCATTGCAGATTTGCAGCCCCATATTACATCAAGATTTAGCAAGAGGCCGGTGGCATAATAACTGATTACAGGGCCCGGGTGCAGGATTGACGCTGAGGCCCTCTCTCCCCAATAGAAAACTCCCTCCCATGTCCCCCCAGATCAAATAAAGAAGACTTACTGGAAGCTGGCACAGATGCTGTGGACCCAGTTACAACTATGAATTCTGCTACCCCTAATATTACACCACTGAAAGAGGTAACTAAGCCTTAATTTTCCCTTAAAAAGTATGTATGTACAGCAGTAACTCTGTGTACTCCTTGCTCAAAGTATGAGGATACTAAACACAAAGAGCAACTTGTAGGGGTGGGAGTCAGTAATCAATACACTGCCAAAATCAGTAATCTTCTCCAGGGGAGGGTAAGCTGTCAATTTTGAAAGTAAGGCATGGTATCCTTTTGTGCAGGAATTGACAGTTAGTTGTACACGGGCTGCTAAGGGAAGATGTTGTCCTAAATGTGCGTGTTGGGTAGAGAAATTAAATATATAATTGATGTAAGGTATAAGAAGGTGTAGAAAATATAGTAAACTGAAACAATGCCTATTTACCCACATGCCTGATAATGAATATATAATGCAGCCTCCAGAATTGATATGCACCTACAGTCACTTGAGACTGAACTTTAAAGAGAGGCACAAATAAGCAAATATCAATAACATCCCTCTGCTCGTCTCCATGAGTTTTTCAACTACAGCTCCCAGAATCCTTCAAAAGTTGTTTGCAAAAGCACTGATGAGTGTATAACGACCAGTACCTATAATAAACAAAATAGCAGAAGTGGTAAAACATTATCGCACATTAATAAAGGTTGGTACCCCTGGCATGTTCAAAATGTATTCCCGTTCTGGCACTAGTTCCTGGTCACCTCTGTGTCTAATGCAGAAATAGGAATTGAAAAAGGAGTACATTTGCTAATATTATACTATAAAATAATTCTGAACTGTTGAACTCAACATTTGTGCAATGGTCTATTGTTTATTTGTATTATTGTGTATAGCAGTCAGTAGAAAATAAATTTACTGCTGCTCAGGGTCAGACCTGTAACAATAAATTCTTTGGATATATTCATTTGCAGTAGAAAACTGCCAAAGAATTCAGTGAACATGTTTATCTGCTTAAAAGTACAGATTCACATATTTCTAAAACAGAGTCTGTCCATTTATTAAAGAACAATGAAAGTGTTAACTGGATTTTCATCAATTTAGGTTTTTGACTGAGAATGACAGTTATTTAGTAAAACTTTATATATACCATAGAAAAAAAGGACCCCCCCCCACACACACACACATCTCTTTCTAGGCTTATACAGATTCTAAGAGAAAATTTGCTATTATGAACTGCAGAATAATAATAAACTATTAAAATTCAGTATTGAACTCAGCATTGGTGCAATGGCTCATAATTTATTTGTATTACAGTAAAGTACGAATGAATTTGATGCAGTTCAGGGTCAGAACAGGTCTTATGTATTCTTTTGGTATAGTCTTATATATTCAGCAGTACTTAAAACATTTGTATATAAAGGAAAGATTTTCACATATTTTTATTATTTTTTTGTTCGATGACTTTACATGTTTAGGTCTATGGCAGCGGTTCTCAACCTGTGGGTCGCGACCCCGGCGGGGGTCGCACGACCATCCCACGGGGGTCGAGAACTGGTGCGGCACCCGGAAGCGCCTGCAGGACCCTTCTTATAAGGGTTTCTATGGGGTGACGTCGGCCGAAAACGTCACCATGTGACACGCGTACGTGATGACGTTCAGACGAAATGTCAGTCCGTGACGTCACAGCCGGGGGTCACGGTTCGCAAAAGGTTGAGAACCACTGGTCTATGGGGTTATTTATCAATGTGCAAATTTTCAATGTGCAAATACGCGATCAATATGACAGCCTACATTGACTGCAAATTTACACACCTCTTTGTGTCTGCTTGTCTGCGAATACAACAACACTTTGGATATTTACCTTTAGGTATTAATACCCAAAGTCTATTCAACTTTGCCCAGGGAAAGTGATTCCTGTTTTGATACAAAAAGTTTAGAAAATGTAGCTAAATGTGAAATAAATATACTGATATTATCCTTTCCTATTACAATTCTTGCATGTTACTAGTATTTTGTCATTGATTTAGAAAGAGATAGTTATAGCGGCATTGTCTCTTTAAATCAGATCCCTTTAAAGATGACATCACTTCACTTTCTTATTTTGGTTACATTTGCTACAATACATTACGATTACTACTGACTATGTGACCATTTGCTACAATACATTACTATTACTACTGACTATGTGACCATTTGCTACATTGAATAAAGAAAATAATGTACTGACCGCTTCAATAATAAATAAAGGACTTCGTTTAAACCTATCAAGGAGTGCCGGAGTTCAAATATCTACACATTTGCTACATTGCCAAGTAAATATGTAGTTTAGTGAATAAGCAGAATTGATTTCACGACAAGAACCGACACAGACATGGGCACATTTACTAAAGTCGAACAGGTTTTCTGACTAGTAAATACAGGAGCAACAGTCTATATTTAACAATATCATTATTTTTCTCCTATTTACTAAACTATCCAAAAACCATTTTATCTTCCAAAACAATTCTCCACCCAAGGGCTGTCATAAACCCATTGTTCCCTATGGAGATGGTCCTGTCATTTAGCCTAAGTCCAAAATATTTCCCCATTGAAAAGAGACATCGATATTGATCTGTAATGGAAGGAACCCACATAGAAAACCATTGCAAAGTGTGCCCCTGTTAATGATTTATTTCAATGGGGAAACATTTTTATTGACCTTTGTAAATCAGGGGAATCGATAAGTACAGAGAAACAAAAAATGACAGCAAAAGGGGGTATTAAAAAAGATGAGTACTGTAGTATAATATGATACTTTATATGGACTAACATTAATTATGTTATATTAGTCCATATAAAGTATCATATTCTACTACAGCACTCATCTTTCTTACTGTTCAACTGGACTAATACGGTGTAAACCATTTTTAGCAAAAGGGGTGAAATCAATCAATATGGTTGTCCTGTCCCAGCTAAGTCTCCCAACAGGGACCCATTTATTTTAGATTGTATTTAATGTTTTATCTGTTGCATTCCATGCTTATAATGCTTTGCTGCCACCTAGTGGCCGCTGTTATGTTTATTTAGTTAAGCTATTAATAAGTATATCCCATATGTCTTTGTTTTTCCCACAATCCCTCCTGTTCTGTGAGGTCACATCCCTTTTATGCAGTCTTTTCCTGTTCGGCAGGCATGTTGCACAGAGCTGGAGACAAGAATTTGCTTTGATCTGTATTGCGCATTCCAGGAGCCCTATAGGTTATTCCACTTTTTACATATCAAATATCCCCACAAAAATGTTTTTTGAAAATGCATTTTTCTCATGGTACAGTAAATTTAGTATCAATGCTGTTAAGCCAACAGATGTCATTTTATATATATATATATATATATATATATATATATGATGCATTCAATTATTCAATTCTGACAATAGCAGTAGGAAAGCCACAATGCATGAATCTGTGTACTCAGTGTTGTACATGCATCAGTATGGGTCCAGTGCCAAATTGTCAATAGGATCCCCACACCCTAATTTTGGTAGAAAATAAATACCTCTTTATTTGACATGCATTGCTGTAAAGATTTAAACCACTTTATTATGTAACTGAACATTCCTTAGCCTGTGTTGTACTTATTGTTGAACCATTTTCACATAACTAGTCCAAAACTGGCTATTTTAATATTGCCTCCTTCGTCTACTAGCAAAGGTCCTGGTATGGGATCCCTATGTACCGGAGCACAATAGTTGCTTTTATGTCAGTACGAGAGAGATAACAGCAGTAACAATTAACTAGATCCAGGGTTTATTCAAAGCATTTTAGCAAGATCCTGTATCAGCCAAATCCTAATACAGAATTTTGGCTTAACTGAATCCTAATTTGTATGTTAATCTTTGATTGTTATTTTAGTTTAGCCAGGTAAATTATACTTACCATTATTCTGGCAACTGTTGTATGAAGATTTCAATCCATTCTCCCCAGTGATTTTGATTTTATTGCCGGTCGCTGTCCCATATGAATCATCTTTTCAGCAAGATGTGGAATTCAGCAGGATGCAAAAATGCTTTACTTAGTGCGTCCATAAAAGCAGTTGTTCACCTTGGAATAAAGTTATAGTGGAAAATGTATCAAGTGGTGTTATTGTAATGGTAAAAATAGGCGCTTAAAAATAACAGCTATTTAGCATTAAAAGTGCGCCTAATGCTAACTTCGATTTCTGACGCAAAATAGGGACTGCTAATGTTTTTTACACAACTGTGTACCCGATTCGCTAATGTCAGGGTTCAGGCATGCTTTAATTTTACTTCTTATAATAGGTCTTAAAATCGTTCCAACCTTCATAAATCAACTGCGCCTGGTCTTAAACACTGATTTTCGCAAAAAGAAAAAAACAGGTGCAGCTGGTGCAAAATGGACACAAAGGGAATGATTAAAAAAATAATAATTTGCGTCTATTTTTTACGTTTATGGCACTTGATACATTTCCCCCATAGTATGTTAGTGATGTTCTAAAAGACTAAGCATTTTGTGTTCTTGTTTGACTTTATCTTACCTTATCTTTTTGGTTGGCGATTGTCAGTCTGATGTCCAGTGCATGGGATTATTGTATTTAAAAAATGTAACCCATAGTGGGGTTAATAGAACTGACCTGATTCCTTTTAGTATTACCTTCCATGTGTACTAGGGGTGTAACAATTCATCTATTTAATCGATGTATCGATTTATTTTCCAACGGTCCAACTACATCGATCTGT
>WMED01030800.1:0-10042 GCA_019650415.1 Pipa parva | reverse complement strand
GAATTTCATGATTGCACTATTTCAAATTATTCTAATTCGTTGACCAGCACTTGTAATGCACACTTGTCATGATACATATTGCAATTTAGTGAAAACTTAAGATTTTATGTGTTGTAAAAGGTGTTGGATTTAGTTCCACACAGATGATTAATTTTATCTATGCAGTATTCCATATTCTGTGCGAAATCAAGAAATATGGAAATATGGGTTAATGCAACAAAGTGAGATGTCAACATAACTTACTGATCTTGCATAAAGGCAACTACTATATTACTGATTTAGCCAAAGCTTTTATATATTATTAATGCAAGCCCTAAAAAGCCAGCCCATATAGGCCTGGTTTTATATTTATTTGTCCTATGAGCTGGTTTCTGTATTCTACATGTTATTATAACATTTACAGGTACTTATGGTATGACTCCTAGATTTCCTTAATTGAAATCCCTGTTGACAACTGCAGCCTGCAGAGGATGCCTGAAAGGTAACCACAATGGTATCTTCAACTTGAAATCTAAAGAGGCATGTGACCTCATACTTATACAGTTTCTTTACTGGAAGACTGTAAACCTTCAGTATGGTTCACAAAGGTCACAATAACTGCAACAGATACATTCTGGGGCAGTTAAGAGGGTGGAGAATTACGGACAGTTCACTTTTTCATGTACATTAATAACACCTCTCTTTAGATTTCAGGATTTGAGGGATCAGAGGTTTAATTCATTCCTTTTCCCAGACAAAAGGAATAGGGGTCATGGGCTTAAGATGTGGAGAGGACAGTAGATCCTTGCAATAAACACATACCATGGTGCTTATAGATCCATTCATTTCAAGGGAACATGAAAGTCCTGTAGGAATGAAGAGGTTGATCAAACAGACACCTGCAAACTGAAATGAATAGCACACACACTAGTGTTCACCCTTACATTCTATTACAATTAACAAGGAGTACACTAGAAAGCTTGTCTGGGTCACTTGCTAAAGCAGTATACCATGTGTGCCATTAATATTACAGTACAAATCATTTCGGTATATTGAAGCCTGACGAAATCCAATGATGAATTGACAGATAACGACACAGTGGGAGTTTAATCTGACCAGTGCATAAACATTGCTAAATGATGTTACCAATATTCATTGCTGACTGCAACACAATCATATCAACTTTCACTACAACTGTAGTTACAAAGGTTGGTATTCTGAATTCTTTCTCGCCTCATTTCAGGTGCAGAGTGGCGTCAGGAGAATATAATTACAAAATGCACCATCAGCTGTTTCATACTGCTGATAATTATCAACATAGCCTATGAAAAAGAACTAGCACTTCCAATGATTGCAGCCATTGACAGCTATGTGTACATTTATACAGAGATTTAGGGGCTTATTGGCTAAAGTCCAAATTGTTGCGTAAAGGTGTAAACCCGCCAGCTAAAGATGGTCCAAATAGACTGCTACTGTCGCAATCGCCACTTGTTTATGGGAATATTGTCACAGTCATGACTTTAAAATTGGTGCCGTCGTGGATTTGCTATGGGAATCCGCTGATTGAGAATTCGACAGGCGAATTCACACTTTAGCCAATAACCCCCTTAGTGTCTGCCAAAATGTAAGCTGCGCTGAGCCTGTCTCGGCGCTGCTGGAGTTTCCCATTTCAGTGTGAAAACAGGCGGTCAGTAGATAAGCCAATTTGCTTACTGTATTGGTGGTTAAGCTATTCACAAGTTGGCATTTAGCATGCCAGCCAGTCTGTGACTGCAGCTTCCAAATGTGTTTTATTGTGGTTACCATTGCTTACAATGGCTTTCGTCTCTGACACTGCTCTAATAAAGTAGAGGAATAGAATCTGCACACGCACACAGGGAGATGTAGAACCCTTTTACATTAATCCATCAGTGCAGGTTACAAAACAGCAATGTTTCAGGAGGTACAATCCACCCTTTGTCAGGCTAACAATGGTGTTAAAGTGAATACAATAAATACTCTAGGTAAGCGGAGCTTAAGGCTAGGTTCACACTAGCATATTCTGTGTAGCGCATAATACGCTAGTGTGTAAAAAACAAAACTAAAATATTGTACTTTTTTCTATTGTACTTACCAGCAACAGTGTGAATGCTCCCTCTGCGTTCACAGCAATTCCTATCTGGTCGCATTTTATGCGCGACGTATCATACGCCGGCCAGTACGCGACACCCAGGGTTCCGGACCCAGCGTATGCTCGTCATACACTAGTGTGTCTGGAACTAGGTAAGTACTATCGGCTTTCATTGAGCCATATTTTTTTTCCACACTAGCACTGAGCATAACACTCTAGTGTGAACCTATCCTAAGAGGCGGAGGTTGTTCTCTAATTGTTTAATTGAAAGAAGGAGTTTCTATCTCCCTAGGCCTAGGGTATTTATTGTACTCCCTTTTACATCATTGTTAGCCTGACAAAGGGTGGATTGTATACCCTGAAACGTTACTGTTTATTAACCTGCACTGATGGTTTCATTAAAAAAGGTTCTATACCTGTGTGTGTGTGTGTGTGTGTGTGTGTGTGTGTGTGTGTGTGTGTGTAGATTCTATTCCTCTACCTTGTTGCCCATTATGTAATGTATGCTCAGCATCTAAGAATCTATCACCAACTGTATCTATTGGTGTGCCACACAGTGTTTGGAACGGCTCTAATGAAACCAAGCTAGCAATGGTTTGCTGTTGTCGTTGGACCAGGGCAAACTAGCCCATGTTAATGCCTAATCCTCCAACTCTCTGCTTTATATGAAATATAATAGTAATATTATAATGATAAAATTGGGATCTTATCAGAAGAAGAACTTTGTGTGTCTCATCTGTACTGATCCTCTGGGCCCTACATGACATGGCACTAATTTAATTTGGAACTGAGCAGGAAAGAAGTGATTCGCCACTAGATGGCGCTACCAAGTGGAAGGAAGGAAATGTACCATAGTTATGCCACTGGGTTCCTCTCATTGAATGTCAAATATAACAAACTGTTCTAATAAGTAAATATCACTCTGCTATTCTCCCACTCTTCTAAGACCAGACTCTGACAACTAATCTAGTAAATTTATTTAATATTTTATTAAACCATAAACTCTTAGGGGGGTTATTCACTAAAGTCCAAATTGTTGCATATAGGTGTGAATTCGCCATGTAAAGACAGTCGCAACATACTGCTACTGTCGCAGTCACGTCTTTATAATGAGAATATTGTCACAGTCGTGACTTTACTATGGAAAATTGTCACATTCGCAACTTTTAAATTGTCGCTGTTATGACTTTACAATGGGGAAATTGTTGCGGTTGCAGATTTGCTATGGGAATCCGCTGTTTGAGAATTTCGACAGTCGACCTCGCACCTTTGTGAATAACCCCCTTCAATGTTCCCTTGTTTATGGTTTAATTCATTTTAGAAATATCAGATTTTAAAATAAATTTGGGACATATCTGAAATCTCTCTGGGGGTTTAAGAGGATCAGAATTGATCCTTTCAGATACCAGCGGCATTAAGTACCTGGAGACTGACAAGTGACAGACACAGTTTTTGGAATCTGGAGGTCTAACTTGCGATATGTACATTGCTAAGCCACGTGAAGGAATATACGGCTAGCGTTTCACAATCCATCACCTATCACCCCGGCTCAAGCTCTTTTCATAAGTAGTTTGATTAATTTAAGTCCTGCTTTACTCCATAACCTTTATACTTACACAGAACATGTACCATTGTCATTATAGCAACTTTTTGGTTTTGATCCTTTTATTTTAAGGTCAGAATAAAAAATAAATAAAATGGAAAGTTTGCATAGGAAAAGGACAAGAAGATCTCTTTGACTTATTTTAACACGAATAGCATAACATTGTTAAATTAAAACATGGTTGTCATTAAAATATCCATGTCCTACCAAAGTGCTGAACCACAGTTCACAACCTCCTTCAGTTTCCATACCCACTGCAGCAGCTGTTGAAATCCTAGGACAGAGCCTCCTGTATCAACAAGCAACAGATCCACTGGAGATTCATGTGATTACTGTGGGTGGCAGGTCAATGCAGACCTCGAATGGAACTGCAATAATTATCTGTCTTATGCTTAATGATCTGTGTTGAAATTATTGCAGCAGTAGCAATTCATCTAACAGTCCATATCACTAGAAAGATTTATAACTTAAAGGATCGGTAACACCGGAAAATTGCAATTGCTATTTGGATTGGCATGGTAGTTATCCTTATACAGTACTTGTAAAAATGTCATCTTCGAAGATGACTTCCTTATTTTTATTGTTGTGTGTTGCTCTCCCCTTTGCAGTGTCCAGCCACTTTTTATAAATTGGGTTTTCTGGGGCGCTATATGAAAATGTATTCTCTACTATTTTTCTATAGGAATCAGTGGGATAAATTGGTGATGGCTGCGACCAAGAAAGAGGAAAAAACAAATAGACATCGATAAAGAATTGAAATTGAAAGATGCCATGCCAATCCAAATAAAATGCTTTCTTTTCCTGAAATTATTTACAAAGCATTAACCTATTCTGTTACAACGAGCAGTTGCATTTATTAGTGACATTAAACAATAACTTCAAAAATAAGGTATTTATCTTGCAATGACATTACCATTTTTGACTTTTCACCCAAAACCCTTTTATTTAATTGCTTTCTCAGATTTTCAGTTTATTTTAAATGCAGTGAAAGACATTTTACATAATGTATGTAAGTGCCTGCTGATATTAAACATTATTAAATACCCCCAAAATTGTGAATTTGGTTTTAGTAGTGAGGACACTGATGAAACTGAACCTGTAAACATGAATGATTTATTGTCATTTTTACATTTTTACTGTCAACAGTCCAAGGAAAGTATTTTTAATATAGAAAAGTAGTATGTGAAGGGCAGGTGCTAGAAGTGCATACCTTGCATGTTATACACAAGCTGACATTTGTTTTTGTATGTACTGTACACTCCATCCGTATACAGTGACATGATTTAATTATAGACTCTGAACACTTTTGCGGTTGGTGGATGGTAGACATTTCTTTTAAAATTGCATAGCATGTGCTCTAAAGACAAATCTCTGCTTTATGCTTCTGTTACAATTTTTGAGGCCTGTATCTGTCTGACCTGGGTTGGGTATAATCTTTTTTTTCTTTTGAAATATTACCCCAAAATAATGATTGACATAGATTCATTTTTCATAAAAATGTTAGTATTGCATCTAATAATAACAACATTTTTTTTATCTTTTTTAGGCCATAGTGACCTTAAGGGCAAATAGTATAGTTATATTATTTTTCCTGTGGAGTTTATATAGAATCATTTACAGAATTGTAAACTAGTTCAATATATCGGAGACCTGCATGTGTCCGTTAAAATCACTTGCAGGTTGCTAGCCTATGGCTAGGTAATGCACAAATACAGGGTGCTAAAGGGTGACTTCTGTAATAAAAAAAAAATGAGGATAATTTGAAAATGCTTAAATAATAGATATTATAAAATAGATTTCATTGGCAGTGACATTTTGACCGGCTAAAGCCTGTTGGAGACTTTACTGTTCCATAAATATCAAAATATATTTAATAGCAAAGAAAGTAATTTAGATTAATAAGTTTTATTTCAAGATTTTTGAACTATTTCAAAACAAAGAGTGAAATGCTTGACATGGAAGTGATCTAGATGATAAAGATTGTTACCATCAGATTTATATAACATCAACAAATCCAATACAAGATTAGATTCTAGAATCTTCAATGCTCAGATAAATGCATTCTATCTATTGTTAATCCATTCCTTGTAATCAGTATAAAGGCTCAAATACTTTAGCCAAGAACATTGACTGTATATCGTATAAAAACCGGTAGTACAGAAATACTTTATAGAATTAATGTAAACCAGACTGCCCATGCATCATCATCATCATCGTGTACAAATCAAAATACAGTAATGGGATTTAAAATATAAAAAATAATAATAAAGTGGACCATCATAGCTGACTGAAACAAACTAAAAACTCCTCTTTTGCATTTGTCTATGAAGCTTTTTAGTCATCCAGGTCATGATATCCCAGCTAGGGGTAAATTAATTTAATTAGACTTGTGTTCTCTTGAAGATGTTTCACCAAGTGGTTTCCACAGTTCATTAGAGGGTAGAAAGAGTAGCATGTATTTATACACTTTTCCATGGTTTAAGGCAGATTAGATTTTCAAAATTTATGGGTGGAGCTATGAAAGCTACCTAGATGGAGGTGTGAAAAGCTGTGCATAAGCAGCTTTATATCACATTATGCAGTCACTGTCATACATAGTATGACTTTTTGGCTATGTGAATCTTCATTAAAATACCAAGGTACTAAAGACATTAAAATACAAAATACAGGTTCATAAAATCACCATAAAAAATACCAAGTGATTTACAGTGATCATTTCAGAGTGTGTTACTTTTATTTCCATATTACCTATGAAATAATTGATCAGTGTTTGATTTGATTTTTACTATTTTGTCTTTAACTTTAGTGCAAACAACAGGACCAAGGATTAATAATGACAAGATTTACGCATATACCTATACAACAGAAGTCTTTATCAACCAGCCGAGAGGATCTCTCCAGGACAGTGTGGGCTATAAAATATCCTGTGATGTAGATGTCAACTTGGTATGGAGAAATCCAACCAATAAAGATGACCAGCTTATCAGAATTTTGGTATGGCTAATATATTAATAGTGAAATATTTAATGAATATAAAAAACTTCTGTCATTTATGTACTACCTAATGCTTTGAAGATGCCCAGCATTTGTGTGTGGTAATCAGAGGATGCTATCTGCAGAGATTTACCAAACAGAACTAAGTTAGACATTAATGAATTACCTTACTACTTTATTTTATGCCTGTCGCAGGACCTCCTACTCCCATCCTTAGTAGGGATGTAAAGAAGTTATAGCAACTTTAAGCTTTAAAGGGATTCCAGTCTCGGCGAGGCTCGTCAGGCTCAACTCGAGTCGCCTCATGAGACTGAAATCCCTTTAAAGCGTTTGCTGATGTCCGCGCGCATGACATCAGCCAGCGCATAACAGTCTGTGCGAACAGAGGCGAAGGATCGGAGGGTAAGTTCGGGCAATGCTGAATTACCCCCTTAGGTGGGGTTTTAATATGGCAATGGCTTTAGTTTCAAAAAGCTTTATAGAGTAGTTGGGGTTGTTAGATATTTGTCTTTTTGAAGGCTAAATCACAAACAGTACTTGAACACTGTAAAGTCTGCTGCCATATTTTTTGAAGTCAAATACCAGATCCTAACACCTTATCATGAATATTGGGTCCTTATTAAAACCTGGTGTAAATGATCCAACTTAGGGGGTTATTCACTAAAGTCCGAATTGTAGCATATAGGTGCGAATTCACCAGATAAAGACAGTCGCAATAGGCTGCTACTGTTGCAGTCACGTCTTTATAATGAGAATATTGTGGCAGTCGCGACTTTATTGTGGGAAAATTGTTGCGAGTTTATTATGGGAAAATTGTCACGACTTTACAATGGGGAAATTGTAGCGGATATCGATATTTTTGACTTTATCAAATTTCACCCATGGGCGAAATTTATTAAAAGTGATAGCATCAATATCGCGATATCGTACGGGTTTTTAGCGGTATCGGAATTTTACCGATATCAATACTACTAATACCACGATATCGAATTTTGGCCGAACCATTGATTTCAATGGCAGAACGGCTGAAATTTCGATATCGTGATATCGATATTGGTAAAATTCCGATATAGGTAATTTACCGATTTTAATAAAATTCGCCCTTAGAGTTAAAGATCTGGGGAAAATGTAAAAAGAGAAGATCTGCCAAGAGTTTATATACAGTAAGTGTATTCTCTCACCCATAGGGAACATACCATGGTCTATTGTTTGGTAAGGTGTCTTTGTTTATCTCCAGCTATAGTTTGAATTGAGAATTGGGTGATATGGTCCACAGACCCTAAGGTGTTCATTTTGACACTTTTGGCAGTTATTGGAAAGGTAAAACATAAAATTACAATCAGTATTCATATAAGTATATCATTATATGCATTATCTATTTCAGATCTATTGAGTTCTTTTTGTATTTTTTATCAGATGCTAAACATAACTACTGAAAGGTTTGTTAAATTAACAGCTTATTTCCTCTGTTTTTCTCAGATGAAAAATGTTAAAGTTGAAAATGCAATTGTTCGCCCAGAAGATAAGAACATTTTTGCTGGAGCAAATGCTGCTAAAATACTTGGCGAAAATTATATGTCTATTCTTCAAAGACCATTTCTTGTCCAATGGAGTCACGGAAAGGTGAGAAATACAGATTTACATAGGGTTGAAAAAAATTGTAAAGTAAAATGTGCCTGATACTTTTCCAACGTTAATAAAATGGGGGATATAACACTAATTAACACCAGTTCCCACCAAAAATCCAATATCTTCCTCTTGAGATGAAGCCAGTGCTCAAAATATAGGCAGAACATATTTGGACTTTTTCAACAAATTGAGAATTCGACTGCCAAAATGAATTCTTATCACTTCGGGTTGCTACTCTCCGATTCTCTATTCGTTATTCACTAAACAGGATTCCCATAGCTAAGAAGAAACTACATTATAGCAGCCATCTCTTGCATAATGTGGCATAGTCAGTTGGACAACAGGAGCCTTGCAATCAGCTCTCTAATTCACCACTTCAACCTGATGAAGTATAACTGGCAAATGCACCTTATTGAATTCGGTACTGCTGCAGACTGATGCTTGATGAATAGACAAATTACCTGTGTATACACACGTAAAGTTGCCTTGTTGCTTGGTGAGTCTTATACCTGAGGGTTTTAAGGCTCACTTGAGACAACAGAAAAGGGTCCCACAATGGATACTTTAATGTGGATCCTCTTGTCACAGTGCGGTAAGTGATGGTCAGTTTCAGGGTGTGGAATCTGAATGACTCCCAATACTGTATTTACCCAAATTCTTCACTGGGTCCCCTTTACCACTGACATTATATAGAATATTACCGTATCTGTTTCCATCCATTGGAGAAAGGATTGAGGTCTTTCCTTCCATGGACCTGGATGCAGCTGTCTCCCTTGTATATAGGATACGTTCACCCTTAGGAGAGACAATGAAATACTCTGATAACAAAGCTAAGCTTTGTGGCTTTCTAAAAAAATGCTGTGTTTGGCAAAAGACAGATTCTAAACACATCCAAAAAGTACAACAGAAGTCTTAATAAAATCCACTGTAATTCAGTGTAGCAAAAAATGTCAGCTCTCTTTAGAACTAAACAGTGAATAAAATCCTAAAATCCTTGTGTGCCATAGCAGTTTATACACATGTTATTTTTTCTGTGATGACTGTGAATAGGCATAAGCTTTATCAAAGAATATGTTCAGATAACTAAGCCATTTCTTGAAAGGAAAAAGAGCCAAAGTCTGAAGTACATTATCTGTCATTAACCCATGACAGCAGATATAAAAGTACTTTGTGGGTAAAAGGTTGTTGACACGTCAATTAGTTGGCTTGGTTTTTTGAGTGTAGAACTGGAGCTTTGTAAGTTCAGTTACAATTAGGTCAATATCTTTCTGCAATTAAGAGAAAAAAATTATATATATTTTTTTACAAGGCTATTTGTTTTATTCTTTTCTATATTAATAGAAGAGCCACAATTTTCTGTGTCCACAGCACAGATCATTTTTCTTTGTATATTTGTATGGATTTGTGAGTTTTGTTATTGTTTGTCATGTTTGTGGAATTCTCCACAGACTATGAACATCAATTGCATTATCTATATATAAAAATGATATGCTGTTTTGTGATTGTAAATGAACAATGTGTAATGACATAGCCTGCTTTTTCATTGCTACTGTGAAATAATTACTACTGTGAAGTAGACTCCCCCAGATTAGAAGGTTTCTCTAGTGGAGGTCACTCCTGATGCCTATATAAAGCCAAAAAGAATGAAATTGATAAGAAGTTGATGAAGCAGGTCATGTAGAACAGTGGTTCTCAAAGTGGTGGTCCGCGGACCGGCGCAACTGCCG
>WMED01030799.1:0-10043 GCA_019650415.1 Pipa parva | reverse complement strand
TCCCGACAAGCAGCCGTGGCTGCCGATTGGGAGATCTAAAGTTGAGCCGTGGCTGCACGTAACCTCCCAGCCAGCCGGCACTCTAAAAATAAATAAATAAAATGCTAGGGGCATGCCCCTAGCATTTGCCTATTCTGCCTAATGGCAGAGCCGGCACTGGCTGTAGGAAATAAATAGTTTCCTTATACTCATTCATCTCTCAAACCTTTTAAAAGACCAGCAATTATTTACTATCCTCCTCCCATCATTTTTAGCTTAATTTGGTTCTTCTCATAGCTAGAAAAATTCAAATGTGAGTTCTTAAAGCCAAATGTGAATGCTGGACCAGCACCAAATCAGTGTTACTTATAGATTGAATTAAAGTGCCAACTGTTGCCAAAGTGCCAAAAGTTTTTGCACAGTAGTTCTTTGATTTACTGAGATGGTTAAAATGACTTTCACGTAAAATTAGTAGTATAAAGGATGACTCAGATGGTTTTCTTGTTTTACAAAAGGGTCTTTTACCCACACTGTGCACTGTTCCTTTAATTTGTTACATCTCTTACAATGATTAATCAAGTCTTTCCGTAGTAAAGTTTAATGCATTTTTAACTAGCGGTTACTAACGTAACAACCAGCCAGTGATTTTAAAGTAAGTGGTTAGCTCTTTCAGAGTTCGCTCAGCGATTGCTCTAGCCCCTCCATATATCATTTAAAATGATTTATTTTTACCCAGTCACTCCACTTAAGAAAATATTAATTTTTTTCCTCTCAGCTCAGGTGCCACATTCCCTACATTAGATGATCTCCCCAGTGATAAAGAGATGTAAAGGACCAGTAAAACCAGAAAGAAAATTTTCTTTTGCTCTTAATTTAATCTATTGATTTTAATTTGTGAAACCTAATATATGCCACTTTCTCCCATTTAACCATTGCATATCCATATGGACTTTTCATTCTTGGGCAGACAGTGTTGTGTTTTGGAAAATATAGTATATGTTAATGCATCAGCATGTGGTATATTAGAAGCTTACTGCTTGTATTATTTGAGAAGGAGCTGAAACATTGCTGCATTGCTATTTTTCATAATCTGTTCATTGTTCTTCTTGGGGATGCCGAGGCCTTACAAAAGGTAACTTTGTCACCTGAGTCCTTGTATCAGTTACCATACTAATGGTAAATGCAAAGTACAGTATGATCCTCTTTCCAGAGTTTTGTTTCAGGTTTCACTGGTCAAAGATGTTACAGAAGCTTTTTTAATAATGCATTATGCCTACTCCATCCCCCATTCCACTTTTTCTGCATCTATTCAGAGCTGTGAAAATGGAAATTATGATTTGTGTATGTACATCTTATAACAGAGGCACTCTCTGGACTCTTATGCCAAAAAATATTCAATCTGTTAAATACATGCTATCCACAAGGTGATCATTCTACTGTATATGTTTCAGTTCCATCTGACCTGTGTGTGTGCGTGTGTGTTTTTGTATGTGTTATTAGATTAATTTTTACCTCTTTGGTGCCTCCTGCCCATTTTAAAACAGTAGACAGTGTCATTCCAACCTATTATACACAAAAGTGACATTCTTTTCTTTTTGCCATGATGTGTTTAAAATGCATTTGTTTTGAAAACCAGTGCTTTATTTTACTACTTTAAATTTTGTTTGTCACCCTAATACAGAATTGCAACCTGGTGCTTCTGCTTTGCCTGATATAGGTCTTTTATACATTTTGAATGTTTCTGTTTTATTCATTTTCTTCTTTTTATCTTGTTTTAGCTGTTCACGGGTGAAATTTAATAAAGTCAGAAAGACTGCTCTCTGTCTTTCTGAGTTTATTGCGTGAGATCTCACATTGTTCTTGTGAGATTATCGTGATCTTGATTTTTCAATATTTTTTGAGAGAAAGGTAGCCATGCTACTAATTGGTAGAAATGCATTGTACTCTCTATATATGGAATCAGCATAATACTTTACTAATCTTACGACTGGCCACCTCTTTGCACTTTGTTGCTATGTGTACTAATCTTATTCTTTTACTGACTCATACTGATCTTAACTATTTTCCTATAAACCTAAATAGATTTATCCCCTTGTACTGTAAAATACTCTCTGTATTGTATTCTTGTAAGTTTAATACATTTTAGTAGTGCTAAATAAAATATACATTATTGCATAAATAGATTATGTAAAATTTTTACTAGTAAAAATATATATTTTTTAACTCTTTACCCAATGAAATTGGTGAAACACTGTGTTTTGCCACAAAATTTTTTCATATGCACCAAAACAACGCACATGGCTGCCCCTGGCTGTCATCACTCCTTCGATGGCACAGAGGTCACAATCTTATGACAGTGCAAACCGCAGACCAATTGGTATGTTAAACCGCAGTGCCTTCTTCTGGCTCATGCACAACAATAAGTTGAGAGTGTGCATTCTCCATGTGTTTAAGGTAAGTGCTGAAAACACTGGGAATACTGTGCTCTGACTGATAAGCATGGTATTTAATTCCACTCTGCTGACTTTCTCCCTCTGCTGTTTTCTGCTCATACCAGATTGTTTTTAACTGCTCATACATCCTGGCATTGCAGTAAGCTAACTTCTGGGATTTCTTTTCTGCAAACTGTTAAGCAAATGTGTAATATTTTAAGATGGATTCTTCAGCATGAGTTTCAGCATAATGAATTCTTTTTGATCCAAAGGTTGTACAGTATTATTCAGAGAGTGCTTGCTTCCTTTTAATGGAATACTATATATTGTTTTTTGTTTTTCTGTTCTTTGTTGAACTCTTCAACTAAAGTAGATCAGGTTCACAGAAGACAGATGAAAGCCAGGGCTGTGGAGTTGGTAATGCAAACCTCCCGACTCCTCAATTTCCAGAACTCAAACTCCATACATGGGGCATAAAATGTATTTATTGGAATACAACTATAATGCACAAAACACTTTAATAAATTATAAATATACAATACACTATGCAGTAAGTAGAGAAAAAACAGTTTTCTCAACAACGTACTGAAAAAAACGTACTGAATTAACATATTCAGCATATACTGCATTGAACTAACTGTACCCAATTTATTATATACTGTTGGAGTCGATCCATTTTATAATTACTCCAACTCCACCAAAATGGACACTGACTCTGATTCTGACTCCATAACTCTGATGACAGCTAAAGATGGCTATTTGAGGGAGTAGAGGTTTTCAAGATTGTTTCAGGATCAGGCTTGTGCTAGTATGTCCTACATGTAGCCAATTTAAATCTGTTGTAAACTAAAAGCAACCTTTTGATAGGTATGTGAATAACATGGTAAACAAAGTTGGTGAAAATGTATTAAACATAATAGGGACTTTTTACTCCAACCAGAATAATATTATTTGAATCTGATTCTGCAACATCTGAATATTCTGACGTGAAATTCATAAAAAGGATTCAGATTTAAGAAATGTAATATGTTGCATTTGTATTGGGTAATGAATTATATAGTAAATTAAGATGTACCTTTTTCAAAAGTTGCATGCAAAGTAGAGAGATAACCCTCACAAGGTTGAAGATTCTGTATCTAAAGTGGCTAAGGCAATCTTGCTTCTAGTGGATGAGGTAATATCTTTTAAGGATTTCATAAACACTTACGTGTTTTGTTATGTTTGCAGTAATCAGTATATAAACTGACAGTAGCTATAACCTTTTCACAAGAGCCAATAAGAGGATGCCTTGAGATCCAAAGTACCTATAGAAGAAATTATATTTGCAAGTAAACATTTCATTGTAGTCTCTTTTAATGATGGCTGCTAAAAGGATGACCTTGTTTGTGACAGCCCATAGAAAACTTTGTTTTTTAATGGATAAGGAGAAAAGGCTAATTGATTTAACTTTAAAAAAAGAATGAATACTGGATACATTACATTTCTGTGAAAGATGGAATAGAGGATACACCTTCCCCTATCCAATCACCAGTTCCTGGTATGTGTTAAAAATGTAGACCGAAAAAAAAGCAGAATATGGTGGAGTAATAAAGTAAAGGAAGACATGATGGAGATATTTGTACTGAGTTGTGAGAGTGTGCAGGAGTTAAATAAATTGATTTAAGCATGCATGAAAGCAAGATTAAAAAGGAGGAAGGTGGAATGGAGCATGGTAATAATACTGAACAGTTGGAATTCTACATAGAAATTAAAGGCAGAAACCAAAAATGTATACATAGAATACATTGGTGTCAAGGCTGTAAAGAAGCAGGAAGGTTTGTTGCATTACTCGCATGACGCAATTACAGTTTTCTTTTTTAATGGTGTTTAAAACAGACACACACAATGCCAAATGATGATGGAGTATAAAGGGTGACTGAATTTACTGGCCACATAGTCTATTTAGCATGATGGTTGGCCTTAATTTCTATCAAAAATGCTAGGGTTCAGTCTTGCTTCAGATATTATTCTATTTATCTTGCACATGCAGTTTACGTTAAGACTTAATATAAATGGAAATAGTGATTTCTTTAAAAATTTAAATAAACAGAAATTGGGACATTTTATTTATTTTAAAATGTGCTTTCTAAGAGGACAGGATGTTTTATTTGTGGTTTTGGTATCTTTACACATTGTTGCAGACAGTGTCTTTCCCTTTTGATTCTATGCAGAGCTGCAACATGAAGCACTCTGCAGCTGTAGTCTGTTTTTTTATTCAAACCTGTGGAGTGATGCAATGATGATGTGCATTCCACCAGTGAAGTCCATGCACATCATTCTTACAAGGTTCCACTTATTGTTCCAAGTCAATATTACATCCCGTTCTATGTCATGATATTTCTAGTTCACAATGTCACTTGGTTGCAGGCTTTATTGTCACTATTGAATGAATAGTTATCTTATGCCACATTGGAGCCCTGCCATTAACCCACTACTTCAACACTTTGAAGTCAAACTGGTGGGTTTAGAGCAGTATGCCTTGCTAATTTTGCCAGTTTGAAGCAGTCCAACAATTGGTAAATAGGCAAAACCCATGTGCATGCACATGCAAAAACTCTGTCCATGGCCGTTTAAGCATTCAAACTGGATGCAAACTTGCCACCTCACAGAGTTTGACCAATGGATGCAAATTTGGACCTTTACATAACTGTTCAGACTTTCATGAATAAGCCTCTGACCTGGCAGAAAAAACTTTTAAGCCATGTGAATGGTCTAGTAACATTTTGAGAACTTTTCTTATAAGTTATGGTTTGCGAGATTGTGTTTCCTATGACTTTGCACACCGTGTGTTTCCTATGACTTTGCACACCATTAGAACCTATCATTAATAACCAGTATACAGTATTTTAACCTATATACTTTTTTTTTAAAGTAGAATAGCATTGTAAAAATTATTTTCTTGATTCATAATATGTTGTTATACTTATGATTTCTCAGGGGATGATTTACTTTATTAACACAGTAGTTCTCCCTTGCGTAATGACTTCAGGCATTTCATTTAAAACTGATATGACTTTCCCTGGACTACATGCACCGCTCTACTTAAATAACACAATTTCTTAGTAGTATCTGCTCCTCCCTACTTTATTTATTGTATTGGCGACAGATGCACTTTAATAGGGGGTTAATTATGTTTATTAATAGTTCAAAGAGAGGCTAAAGTACAGTACTTTTAAGTTCAATGCCCTTTCTCAAGTGTCGAGTTATTCTTTTTAATATAAGATTATAAAATCTACAACTGTCGGTTCCCTGATTGTATACATTTAGAAAAGTTTGCAATGTTTCTCAAAAATGCTTTTAATCTCTCCAATTTCCATACGGATTTGCATGGTGATACTGTATTTATTTTTACAGCTTGTTGGAGGCCAATTTGATCTGGAAATGAATTTTATCATCCAGGAAGCAGAAAGCATTATCTGCATGATTGAACTGTTAGACAAATGCGATGTTACCTGCCAAGCAGAAATATGGAGCATTTTCTCTGCCATCCTGAAGAAGAGCATTCGCAATTTATTGATCTGCACGGAAGTGGGTTTAGTTGAATTGGTCCTACAGAGAATTGATAAAGTTGATAGTATGATTGCAGGTAATATTTGTCTATGTAATTATAGATACTGACTATTTCTAATTTTAATTACTGCATGATCTTTAAAATAGTTACTACCTACTTAAGGTATCACACCTAATTAGTGTGTTCATACATGTGTAACAATCTGTTGAACCTTTAAATAGAGCTAAAAAGTGATTCACTAATAAGGTCATTTTATTTTTGGAATATTTCCTTTGGTTAAATGTGAAAGACATGAAATGTTATGAAAGGGTGGTGTCTTGGGTTATGTATTTATTGGTATTAACATTGAGCCATATGACCATTAATCCACCCTAACTATTCTCAAGATGAAAATCATTACATTGATAAACTGCTGCTTGCTAGCTTTAGCTATTTGTAATTAAATCCAGGTTTCAAATTCTACTGTTGCTGCAGACTTAAGTTCCATAAAAAAATTCTCAGTGAAAGTATTCACACCATGCTGGATAAATTACACTCTCAAGCTTTGAAAAGGTGGAATAACATTTAGGGGGTAATTCAGGAAAGATAGAAGTACCCTTGCGAAGCTTCTCATCACTTCGCCAAGTCGGGTACACGCTCACTGGTCTCCTGCAAGTGGAGATCAGCGAACGCTTTAAAGGTACTTCGGCTCGGTGAGGCGCATCGAGTGGTCACGAGGTGAGCCGAAGTACCTTTACAGCGTTCGCTGATCTCTGCTTGCAGGAGACCAGTGAGCGCGTACCCGACTCGAAGTGATGAGAAGCTTCGCAAGGGTACTTCGATCTTTCCTGAATTACCCCCTAAATGTTTATCCACCTTTTCAAAGCTTGAGAGTGTAATTTATCCAGCATGGTGTTAATTACTCCCTTAATGTATATCTTATGTCTTTCTGACATTGTATTTGCTTTGCAACAGTGTCTGGACGAGATATTTCTGTGCAACTTGCAAAGATGACATAGCACCTCCTTCCCAACACTATAAACATCTTATACCTAAAACAGTACATATAGTGCAGCGTTGTCAATTTGTAGCTTGCTTTAATTCCAGCATGTTTATTACTCATCCACTTTAAATTTATTCATTCCACTCAGTTCATTCCCACAGCATGCTAGAGTTAATGTATCATTTGTAAAAATAAATAAATAAAAATCTCCAAAAATTAGCAAAGACACAGCCCTATATAAAGTGCATTGGAGCCGTGTTTGAGGAAGCAGCAAACCACATTAATTGCTGATCAGTGGTGAGATGCAACTTCTTTAAGAGTTTAGAAGGGTAAACAACTCTCAGGTTTTTTAATCTAAGTTGCAGAACTGAGATTTTAGTTTAAGGTGAATAAGTACAAAAACATCAGGATTGCTTCCTACGTACTGATTCCTACCACTTTCCCTGTTTAATAAGGACAACATTTAAGTTTTGCAATAAACACTGTTAACCATTACAAACATAATCAGTTGGCTAATTTTCTGTCTTACCGGTAAAATATGCATCTCTTAATGAGTTAACTGTGTGACTTATGTCCCATCAAGAATATTGCTCAAACTGTGCAATCCTTCATATCTGCTGCCACCATCATGTGTTCCTTTTTGTTTATCATGTTACATTAACCTACCCCTGTATTTTGTTTCCTGTAAACTGTACATTCATTATGGCAGCAGTTAAGGTAGTACACAAATTTTTGCTTCATAAAAAATATTTGGTATTGTTCAGTAAGTCTGCTGACACCCTATGCTTGTTGTACATTGACCCAGGTTCCAGATGTATTTCTGATTGCTCAAAGTCCTCAGTTACGTTATAGTATTCTATGCAATATAATTTTGTGACTTATTTACACATCTTTATTAGAGGAACTGGAGATCTGGTCCTCCCAAATTCCTATGGTCTGTACTTAAACTTGCTGTTTATTGCACAGGAATTTTTTAATAATATTCAGCATCAAGCAGCTAATATTACTTGTTTCCTTAATTCCAAGGAGCTATTGTTCATCTTTTACGATGCATTTTTTAATATATTTCCTCATTTCAAATTTCAGTCTTGTATACTAAGGACTTATAGATGCATTTGTATTGCATTTTTTGTCATAATAAAAAATTATTCAAAATAATATATTAATAATTCTGAATTTGAGCTGCCTAGTTAAACCCTGTCTATAAATAGAGCCCCTTTTACTTATTGTCAAGCAATATAGCAATTAAGAATCTCCCTGTAACACCTTTTGTTTCTGTGAATGAATTCCCTGTTTTTGTAGCCACGTCCCCTCCTTTTCCCTGACTTCCTCTCTCCACAGTATGACCACAGAGGCAGTCATACAGCTTTGATCTGCACATGCTTGGGGTCAGGCACAAGCTTTTTAGATAAGGGAAAGGGATTCCACAAAAGACTTATCTTTGAATAGTGAGTGATGTCACTTGGTGCAGGGCTTATCAGCACTAGACAGGAAAAACCTGTACATAGAAGGGCTTGGGGGAGAGGGCGAAGCAGAGCTGTTTAAACTAGAGGAAAGTACTTCTGATCCCAAAATCATTACATTTTAATGTTTAAGTTGCCTTTCTATATGTACAGATGTTAAATATAAATAATGCTTTACTCAAACTTTTCATACCCTGTCCTGTAAACATTACAAAGCTCAACTAGGATCCACTCAAAGAGAATTTTTTTAGTGTTTTAGGGGGTAATACAGCAAAGTGCGAACTCACCTTGCGATCCTTTGATACACCTTGCCAAAATGGTTACGCGCTGGCTCCTCTCCTACATGCGCACATCAGCGAACGCTTTAAAGGTATTCCAGTCGCCAATACCTTTAAAGCGTTCGCTGATGTGTGCGTGTAGGAAAGAAGCCATCGCATAACCATTTTGGCAAGGTGAATCGAAGGATCGCAAGGTGAGTTTGCACTTTGTTGAATTACCCCCTTAGTGTGAATAAACCACTGCTGGTGTTGTATTCTTTACATTAAGCACTATAAGAAGTCAATGTTGGATGTACATTCATTTTTTTTCATAGGTCTATTTTTTTTATTCTTCTACTTGTGCATTGTATCAAGCAGTACTTCTGCCCAGTATTCTCTGATTGCTATTGCTACTATGTCAGAGAAGCCATAGAAGGGAAGAGATGATGTAATAAAGCATTCTGCTGGCAAAAAAATTTAAAAGGTTATGGCATTACCTAAAGTCTGTGAAATTAAAGTATGTTCTCTTATCTCATAATCTAAACCATGTATGTTGCATTAACATATTTTTATTTTTCTTACTTTTCTTACATACAGATCTCTTGGTGGAAATGTTGGGAGTTTTGGCCAGCTATAGTCTCACAGTCAAGGAGCTTAAACTTTTTTTCAGCAAGCTTCAAGGCGAACAAGGACAGTGGGTAAGAAGATGGTCACTGTGATGCTTAGTAGAACATTGTTTGTTACGGACTTTTCAGTACATCCTTTTTTTTGTGGTGTAAACAGTCTTTGATATTTTCACAGCTGAACACTAACTGTACTCCTCCATATAAAAACGTTGTCTATGAAAGTTAGCTGCTCATACTTTTTGTGCAACATTTGAAATTATTTTTAGGCAGAGAAAAATACTTTGTTATTTTACCTTTTTTGCTGCTCTATGAATTTCAGTTAAAGAACTCTTTATAGATTTTCAGACAAGTGCTGAATGTGCATGTTAGAGTTGTAAAGTACAAACTGTCTATACCAGCGTTTCCCAAATGGTGGGTCGCGACCCGGTACCAGGCCACGAAAGCAAAATGCCGGGTCACGAGAGCGCGTATTCGCGCACGGCACTGCTCATGAATTTTCATGAGCCGGCTACTTTATGACGCACGCATTGTACGCCTTAAAACTAGTAAGCCTTACTAGTTTTAAGGCGTACAATGCGTGTTGCGTCATGAAGTAGCCAGCTCATGAATATTCATGAGCGGTGCCATGCACGAAGTCCCTTACGTAAGTCCCTTATGTACAGTCCCTTAAGTAAGGGACTTCGCGCACGGTACCGCTCATGAATATTCATGAGCCAGCTACTTCATGACAACACGCATTGTACGCGTAGCATTT
>WMED01030798.1:0-10043 GCA_019650415.1 Pipa parva | reverse complement strand
TTGATTATTCCCGGAATCGACATCATTTATGGATGATAATGTATCAGAGACAGAATGCAATTTTAGAATATCTCTTGTAATGCCCAATAATTCAGCCACCTAAAAGACATGGGGAGATATAAAATGTTCAGAAAGTTTTGTGTGCAAATAGTGAATCTGTAAACATAAGCTGAACCATTGCTGTTCTATTTTATTACATAGTTTACACTTCTGCAATGACATCAGAAAACACATGTTGCCAATACCATGGTAGAAACATGCTTTTAGCTACTGCATTGTTTGTGCTTGTGAATAATTTAGTGAAAGGTGAAAATTAGATCCTTCCATGATTTCTTACTCATTATTCAAACAACTAGAAAAAGTAAATTTGTAAAATAGGTAAACTGTATAGAAATAATCTGACCAGTAACCATTCATCAATACCTTCATATTACTACTGCAACTTTAAAATCCTTGGTTTTAATTCTACCAACCAAGACTTACTTTTTCATCTTTTATTTCCAGGCTGTTCTGGACACTTGGCAGCATGTTGTTAAGATAATCCTGAGCCAGCAGTTTAATCATACCATGTAACTGCTCAAATTCTTTATAAATATGAGGGAAAGAGGAGGTTCCTGGGTGATCTTCCTCTACCTAAGTAAGTAAAAAGCACGATATTAGCCAATTATACAAGATGATTCAACTCAGATATCGTACATGAAATAGTTGAGAAATTATTAGAGAATATCAGGGGAAATCATCAACATGGCAAACTTCATGGGGTTCTAGTAACCCATGGCAACTATTCAGAGGTTAGTTTTCATATTTCTCGCTCCCTTTTACCAGTAAATAACTGCTGATTGGTTTATATGGGTTACTAAAACATTGCAATTATTTTTCCTTTTAAATAATCTCTCTATTTGTGTCTTAAAAAGGGTCGTATAGCCTATTCCTGAGTAGGGTTTATCTTCCTTTTATTTTCACTTAAAAAAATCAAATTAGGAAAACATACCTTCTCCCATGTATCCAAAAAAGAATGTATTCTCATTTAGGCTATACTAGTTGTAACTTATCCTACCATTTACCCTCTACCAAAACAACTCTGTATATCAAAAGATCAGTGCTGAGCTATTCAACATTTTTATGACTTTACTGCCTGAAGAGAAAACTTTTAATAGTTCCAGTACCTGCCCCCAAATGGAAGATAGAGACACTTGCTTGGTACGATAAATGATTTGGATGCCAATTAGGAGAGATCAAATGAGGCTCCTCTCCCTCTGGTGCTAATGATAAAATGACCATTGGCATGCATAGTAAGGTCGTGTGATTATAGCAAAGGTGAGGCATATGAACGTCACACAAAAGAGGTGAAAAGCTGAAAAAACAAGCTGGCAGCAGGATCCTGGCTACAAGTGTGTGTGGGAAGCAGGGAGGCACACAGTACCATAATGAAGAAAGGAAGACACTCCCTAAACTGAAATGTAAATACCTAGAAGAAAAAAAAAATTTTACATTTGATTTGTATCTTATAGCGCTGTACCACACCATTTTCATTACTCCCTAAACTGAGACAGATGGAGTACAGCCTAGACATTAAACTGCCCACAACCAAGTCCTATTTTTTTTTTTTTTGGAAAGGGGGTGGGGGTATAATCTGACCCCTGGTAAGGACCTTATTTCCCTGATTCTGAGCTGCAAACCTCCTGATATGGCGGACGTCTGTATTAAAGATGCAAAAGGTAAGGTTCTGCCACTAATCTTTCTCTGGGAATCCTGTTGGGAGCAGATGGCAGAGAAAATTCTCTTGCCCCTATCATACCCAGGTTGTCAGTCACTGAAGGCTGACCAAGGAATATGGAAAATGCTGGACCAAGGGCTAGCTCCCTGCCTCTAGAAGAAAGGACACTAGAGAAACTGGTTATTCTCTTCCTCTATTGGGGAATGGGATGAGTTTTTGTTTGTTTTGTCTAGGGATCTGCCTCCAGTGGAAAGAAGCTTTACCCCTTGGTCCTGTGTCCCCCAAGAGATTAAGAGAAATACAGTGGTACCTCGAGATACAAACAGCTTGGCATACAAATTTCTTGAGATACAAATTGCGATTCGGACCGTTTTCCTGTTTGAGATACGAGCTGAAATTTGAGATACGAATTGTTGGGGGCCGGAAAGGATTCATTTCATATGTATTATTTTAAAAAGGGATAATTGGTTTGAGATACAAACTGTCTTGAGTTACAATCTCGGTCACGGAACGAATTAAATTTGTATCTCAAGGTACCACTGCAATGATTTTTTGTAAAAATGGCAACATGTCACTAGCATATTTCTAAAACAGAAGAAAACACATTTTCAAGTGATTTAACAAACATCAACTTATGAATACCAACCTTGATTAGTAAAAATTCATATACTGTAACCAGTTTTGTGAGATAGGGTAAAACCAGCTCCTTTAAATCCTCATTCTTGTACTGTTGGAGAAACTAAAAGGAATATTTACATTACTAAATATGCAGATTCATAACAATGTTGTTGACAAAGGGTGTGAATCTATAATAATAAAGGTGGCTAGGTACTGTAATGCCGTAACCAAATAGTATAACTGGTATGCTGTACCTTCCAAGATTTGTCAGGTTTTTTTTACAGACCATTTTTCCATTACCCATGCATAATTACGTTTTAACCAAAGACCCATGATAAGCATATAAAAATATTTCTTTTCTAATCTCTTCATGAATTAAAAGGGCTAGAAGCTTGTTTTTATTAAATACATCGAGAACAGAATTTGAAACCCGCTCACTTTTACATTATAAGCTCTCACAGGTAGGGCCATCTGCCTCCCTGTTTCATTGTCTGCTTTGGGTATTGTCACCTTACTGTACAGTGCTACAGAATAGGAGAATCTGATGGCACCTTACAAATGAAGGTTGATAGGGAAGTCCTGTGAAAATAAAGTTTTATTAAGAACTAGTAATAACATATATTGAACTAAATAAATCCTAAATAAATCCCCTGTTCCACAAGAAAACTAACAAAAGTGATATTGTGACAAATTATAAGCAAGTGCTAAGTAAAAGAAGTTGGCTTCTAATTACACAGGTACATTTTTTTTTTTAAAGAAAACCTATTAAAGAAATGTTAAATTAAGCATTGAACAACCTCACCTCAAGGGATGACCTTACTATAATTGACCTGGATAATTTGGTCAATATTAAGAGTACAGACACTAAATGGGATATTTAAAAAAAAAGAAGTCTTGACTACTCATTGTGGGAGGTAGATACCATATGGGAACAAAATAACTAGAAATAAAAGAAAACCTGTGTGAGTGAATACAAATGTAATGGGGGCTACAAATGCCAAAAAGAAAGTATTTACAGAGCTAAAACAGAAAGTCAGTATAGAAGCAATAAAAAAAAGGTATAGCGTTAACAATAAATTATGTAAAAAAACAAAATTACAGAAACTAAGTTGAAGACAGAAAGAAAGAAATAATAAATAGATTAATACAGAAAGCATTGGCCCCTTAAAAAAAATAATGGGGGTTATTGGGAGATGAAGAGCAAATTTATTAAACAAGTTTTTCTCTATTGTGTTCACAGAGGAAAATTAAATATCAAGTGAATTGAAGAGAAATAAAGTAAATGTTCCATTAAATGTTGCCTTAACATGATTAAAATAGATAAATCACCAGGTAATATTTAGGGACTCTATAATGACAGAGATTGTTCCACAGGACTGGTGGATAGCAAATGTGGTACCTATATTCAAAAAAGGGGTCAAAATGTGAACCTGAAAACTACAGACCTGCAAGGCATTCTCTGCAGAGTAGAAGCAGATTGCTGTCCTTGTATTTGGGTGATTTGTGCCAACAAAAAAAATCTGTAATATCAGTGTAACTAACAGATGCTATAGAATTTTATAAAATAATTCCTTGACTTTGTCTCACTTTCTGAAAACCTAAAAGACCTTACAATTAATGTAGTTATGTTACAAACCTCTTTAAAATTGTCTTTTCCAAGTTGCGGATCTGACTTAGATAAAATGCTTAAAGCTTTTGGCGGACGCCCCAACCTTGAGGCACGCCTTCCTGGACCTTGTGGTCGCCCTTTTGACAGTCCTCTTGTTTTTGGTTGTTGAGTGCCAAACCTTCTCTTTTCAGTTTCACTAACAGATGTCTAAAAAGGAATCAGAAAAAAAAAATTATATACAGTACAATACAGTATATCCCTCTCAAGTAGTGACACATGCAATCTTACAATTTAAAAAATTGTTAGTTTAATTGTTTTACATTGGAGAAATCCCATTTCTATTCCTTTTTACTAGTTCACACAACCCCTTCCATTTAGCAGCTTATTAAGGCTATGCTAATGACACATTATCCAATGTGTCAGATTTTTGATATTTTTATATTCTATATCAAAATATTGAATTGTACATATTGTCATTTACAAAGCCTTTACATTTTATTTACAAAATAATTTTAGCCAAGGCCAGCTTGTGGTCCTGTAAATCAGAAAAAGCAGGGGTCCATGTCACTATGGTGAACTCCTCACAGAGAGTGGCCAGAATGCTACATGTATAGCAGAACTGGCAAGTACTGGTACCTCTTTCACCAACTCAACAGGCAATCATGTCTCCATTATGCAATGTTCAGAGGACTGGCATTACACTTGACGTTCAAAGATTACTACAATTTTTGCAGCCTGCTCTTTGGAAATTGTTCAGTTTCCAAGCAAACACTGTGTCTGGAAAATGATACAATGTTTTCATATTTTAAGCACCTAGTTTTAGCACCTGCAGCAGGGGACTCTACTAAACATGAATTTTTACAAGGAAGCAGATAGCACATTCAGGAGAAAATAGCTGCAAGACAAAATATATGACAATTAAATTTGAAAATGTATCCCAAAATAAGAATTTTTCTAAGAACCAACAATTTCATAAGATGTTACTCCCACTTTAAATCATTAAAAAAAAAAAAAAAAACCCTCAAAATAAATTAGGTGTCTTGACTTGGCATATCTAATAAGGGTCAAATCATAATTTTTAAATGGCACCCTTGTTATTGTAAAACTGCCTCACCCCTGATAAATACACGCATACTTCTGCATCCCTTTTCATTAAAACTTGTCAACTAAAAAGCTTCAGTGTGCACTGATGACTGATCATAATAGCCTGATTATAAACTTGGGATATATCTTTAAAATAGTCAAACAGTCAAAATAAATAAATAAATAATGGATTCTTCTTCAAACAGAGGAAACCTTAGTTGTCTTTAGGGGATTCCTCCTCTTTATTTATAAGCAAACACCTTTAAAATCCTCAGTGCAACAGGGTTGTCTAAACATCCTTTGTAGCTAAATGGAAACATCACATTTAAAAGTGGGAGACTTATGAAATAACCCTATAGAACAGCGGTTCTCAACCTTATTCGGCCGGCGACGTCATCACGTCTCGTGTCACGTGGTGACATTTGCAGCAGACGTCACCCCGCAGGAACCCTTATAAGAAGGGTTCCTGTGGGCACTTCCGGGTGCCGGAGTGGTTCTCGACCCCAGTGGGATGGCCTTGCGAGAACCGTTGCTATAGAATTTCACAGATTTCAGTATACCCTTGCTCTCTTCATTTTATTTTACATTTCTCAACTTTTAAAGAATGTTGACATGTATGTCTTCCAGTTATTAATGAGATGAATTGGAATCCTAAACTGCAGACTGAACTCATGCAATTCAGATTTGTTAATTTTGAAGTGTTGATCTAGCCTGCATATTTAATTTGGTGAGAGCTACTTATTAGGCTATGTTTACACTGGTGTTTTTATGCGCAGCGTATATACAATGCGCATAAAAACAAAAAAAGCCACGCTGTGTAAACCTATGGATTTACCTTGTTCCATCCACACTAGTGTATTACACGCATAAGCTGCGTACGAAATGCTGGCCATCGCATTGTTGCCAGCATATGTACACCGCACACAAAATGCAACCAGATAGGAGGAGCTGCAAATTCCAAGGGCGCCTTCACATTGTGTCCGATAAGTACAATAGGAAAGTTTGCCAGCATATTTTTTTTATTTATTTTTGCCAGCATATTTTCATGAGGCACTTTCCTATAATATGCTGGTACAATTACGCTAGTGTGAACTGGGCCTTAGAGATACAGCGTTATTTTATCGTTTTTTATTGCTAAAACAATGATCTGGTATCACCATCCCTAAAATACTAAATGTATAAAATACCTATGATACAGATCTGATACAATATTACTTTGGATATACACTGCAAAACTGGATAAAAAAATCATTGCAGTTCATTCTGTACATCAAAGCACATCATTAACCTGCTTTTCAGTGTGGGGGAGGAGATTTAACTAATTTCTGTTAAATACATAATGTGAAAAAACTGAAGACAGAGCTTATTTCCTCACAATCCAGAATCAAAGCCAATTAAATAAAAATCTACAGTGCAGTGGTCTGGGCTAAAAACTAGATTTATTTGACAGTTATAACTTAACATTTTTAGTCAAGCAATTTTTCACCCATTCCTTAAGAAGTACACACAGAGCATGCAGGGCTTCTGAGCAAAGGTAGAAGGCTTACAAAGATCTTTAAGAGGTCTAGATTCAAGGGCAACTTCACCGGCATTAATATTGGGGTTGCTGGGCTGGTGCATCTTTGAGCTTATTCAATAAGCCCTTTACATAAGGTAAATTATTAGCCTAAATCGCTTTTGCGGCTTAGTTTCCCATTTAATGCCCCCACACACACCCATCCACACTTTTTCTTACCTTAGAAATGTCAATGTCCATGCATTGCATCTGCCCATGAGAAGGATATAGCCTGTAGTGTCTTAATAGGCCTCCTTTTCCCATATATGACTTTTCACATGTTTCACAATGAAATAGTGTATGTTTTATTACAGAACTCTGGGAGCCATATGATATATTCCTATCATCTTCTTCTGCACTCAATTCTGAGTAATCATCAGAATCTGAAGGACTGCTGTGTGCCAATGCCCCTGTTTTAATGAACTTGTAATCTTTAGCTTTATGCATAGGTGGTCTGGAAATGCGCCCAGATCTGGTTTTAACTTTCAAAGACTTTTTGTGCTTTTGCTTATGCCTCTGAAGCTTCTCATTGTTACAAGGCACTTTATTTTCACAAACAGAGTATGGAACTGGAAGAGACAAATTCTGGTTGTTCATCAATGTCATTTTATTTACTATTTTCTTATTATTTTCCTCTGGATATTTTTCTGCCAAGTGAGGTTGCTGAAGAAGCTGAATAGAGGAGTCCAAGTGCAGTATCCTCTTGTGTTGTCCTTGCTCACTCTGTGTTTTCAGATGAACTATCTGAGTACCAGGCAAATTTAAATTCTGTGGGTGCATCTTTGTACAAAATGGTATATCCTGACAAAGTAAAGAATGACCAACTGCTTGATGAGTCAGCTTCTGCTGTTGAGTATCTGTTATTTCCATATAATCAGATTTCAGGGACTGCAAAGAAATTTAAGATAAACATAAAACATAAGAGATTAAGCGAATACATATAAAAAATACGGAACTATCCAGATGGAGGGTAGAAAAGTATAAATACATATTAGTGAAATTTAAACAAAAATCTTAGTTTACCTATGATAATAATAGCATTGCAAAAATCAGTTGCACTGATACAGACACCTTTGCCGCCTTCTCACCATTGTCAAAAAGTTGTATTTTTCCTAGTGGCTTTAGTGAGCTAAATTAATTTTTTTGTTGTAATTCAGTGTCTTACTCCACTGCCTCTGAGACTGCCTGGAGGAGTTCTAACACACATTAAAGTAGTAAATTAGGTTCTACTCAGTCTAAAAGGTAGGCTGTATTGTTTGGTGTGCAGAGTTAAAGCAGTAAAGAAAACTATAATCATTATATTTCTTTGCATTTAGCAATTACAGTTTTTCAAATTTGCTGATCAGTTCTATTTTTCACTGGGGGCGCACTTTAAAATAACAAGAGTTTGCACGGAAGCCAATGGTTAAAGCACTGAAGTAGTAAGCTGAATTTTCAAGGTAGAAATTCTTTATATTCATCACTGCTCCATGTAACCTAGTTGTATTCCAATAATTCTGCCATGGAGGACAGGTTTTTTTTTTGTTTTTTTTTTTTTTATTAGTGCGCCCAGATACAGAAACCTTAGTATATGTTCCTATATTGTAACTTTTTTTTTCATATAAAAGTCTAATTCACCTCTATGTCTTAATTTAGACAAGTGCAATTACCGGTCTCTCTCACGCACTTTTTTCATGGTCAGCTTTGTAGTATGCATACTACCTATTACTTTGCTTTTAAAAAGCTAGCAAGGTCACCATTTCTCTAAAAGTCAATTAGGCCATTTCTGCAGGCCTTACTGCTTTGCATAAAAATGTGAAATTTAAAAGAAAGCCAAATTCACCACAAACTATTTAAATGCTTTTTATTTATTTTATTTATTTATTTTAAGGTTGGCATTCATGAAATGACAAAGAAGACTGTTGATTTACTTTCTCAAGTCATATGTTTAAAGGGGAAGCTGCTGCATCTGTAATACACAGCTTTCAAGCACATGTAAGCTTATGTCCAGGTTGCACAAACTGTTTTGCCCAGTTCAGTGTTTTTACCCAGGCATGAAAGCATTTGTCTGGGGCGAATCAAAGAAAACATTACTGATTTATTACTCAAATTTGTGCACCTTTACAATAATTGTTATTTAATTCTTTCAACTGGTAACCCTGAAGTTAACCCAGGCTGTCTGATTTCTCAATGCATGAAAGAGCCCCTTAAATGTAATTGAAGCCATTGCAGTAACGGCCCCCCCCCCCCCCCCAATCTGTCTCTCCTGAATTACCTTGGCAGGGTCAGCAAGAGCCACGTGCTGAAGTTGGAGGGCCGCATCCTGTAGCAGGCAGCCTCCAGTGCCATAAGAACCGGCCACTGCAGCACCATCCTCTCCCTGCTCACACATTGTATTGTGCTGTACTAAGTTTCCGTCCGTCCGTACACAGAACAGCTTCATGGCACTCGGCAGTACCTGTGCAACTCCACCAGCAGCTGTTTTGACAGCTCCCTCGTCACCGTCTAGGGTGACCCGCAAATAGCCAAAGCCCTCGCCGGCCCCCCGATCTAGCACCTGTGCCCCGAGGCACTCCTCCTCATCCGCCATACTGTTTCCTTCCACTAACTCTCACCCGTCTCACGTCAGAAACTTTACCAATACAAAAGCGGAAATAAGGGAAAGGTCAGAGCTGGGGGAAGTACGGCGGCTGCCAAGGGACAATTCCCTAGGCTCGCTTTAAAGAGAGAAATGAGCTTCTGTGGAAATGAATTGAAAAAAAAAATCACTATACTTCAAATATTAAATTATATACAGAAATTCTTAATACACAGGACGTTTCCTTCACAGGTCTATCTTTCTGTTCAAAGGGCAGAACCAGTTGTAAAAACAAGTGGCCCGTACGGGGATCGAACCCGCGACCTTGGCGTTATTAGCACCACGCTCTAACCAACTGAGCTAACCGGCCAACTGAGAGAATCACGCGCATACTATGTATTTATAATATATATAGTGTCATTCTGTTATGAAAAGCACGCAAACTTTATGGAAAATAATGTAATTAGATAGATAGATAGATATATTTTTTTTTTCGTACAAAACATGTAAAGGAATCCAGAAGTTGCTTTTCATCATCCACATCCCTTCATGTTCTCTCCCAATCTGTGCAATGTAGCCCCCATTGGCATGCAGGGGTCTCCAACTTATGTATAACCCCCTCCTTCCCAAAACTATCTGTGGCTAGGTCAGTGCTTTTCAAATAGTGGGGCGCGAGGCTCCGTAAAGCGGGGCTCGTTTGACCTCAGCAAATACTCTACAGCTGGAGAGAGGGAGCAGCGTGGCGCAAACGCTGGAGATTGTCCCAGCGCAGCCCCTGTAGCAGCCCGACGCGGAGGACCACGTGACCGCCAGCGCACGTGACACATGCAAAGGACCCGATTAAATAGACATGATTCTCTATCCTGATTGGCCAAACCCGCCCGTGTGACTTTTAGACCCGGGA
>WMED01030797.1:0-10043 GCA_019650415.1 Pipa parva | reverse complement strand
AAGTTTTTTTATTTTTTTATGCAGGCATCACCATGAAAATTTTGTTGGTTATCAGGATGACAACCTTTTCCAGGATGAAATGCGATATCTACGTTCCACCTCTGTCCCTGCTCCATATATATCAGTAACTCCTGATGCATGTCCAAATGTGTTTGAGGAGCCAGAAAATAATATGAAATCTATGCCACCCAGGTATTTGGAAATTGTTTGTTGAATGGCAGATTTTCTAACAGTCTTCATATTCAGTGTAATAAATAATTTTGGGTATTACCATGAATGAAACACCCCTTCAGACAGCCAGTTATCAAAGGGCTACTGGCAGATTTTATACTGTATGACACAATGTGTAAATCTGTTTTCCCAAACTATCCTCTTTTTTTATGTATATATTAAATTACATTTGCTATTTGGTTTCTATGTCTCTTGTAACCAGTTAGCAGAAATTAGAAATTATTTATAAGACTATATTTTGTTCTACATCCAATGCCTGTTTGTGGTATTTCACCCCCACCCCCTCCTTTCTTTTGCAGTCTTGAGACAAGTCCTATAACTGATACTGATTCTGCTAAACGCACAGTCTTTCAGAGGTCTTATTCTGTTGTTGCATCTGAATATGACAAGCAGCACTCTGTTCTACAGCCTCGTGTAAAAGCTATTCCCAGACGAAGAGTCAACAGTGGAGATGCAGGTAAAAGATTATTTTAAAGAGGAAAGAATAATGTAATTGGGAGATAATGTGAAATGTACAATTAGTTTGTTTTATATTCTAAAAATATTTTGAAATTTGAAAAGTATTAACTTCCTGTTTCCCCAGCTCTCATTTTCATTTTTGTGTATTTGTTTGGGGTTTTCTTACAAACTACATTTTGCCAGTATCAACCCAGGGTTTAAGAAAGCTGTTGTTGTTACTGAAACAGCCTTTAAAGTGTTTTTACAACCAATAAGTTAGGCAAAAATCTTAATAAAATGAATGACTACTATAAACTTTGAGATGTTAATTCCAAAAATGCACTAAAAATATAATTTATGGATAATTTAGCACACACTATTTGAATTTATTATCTTTAGGAATAGAAATATACGACAGGCAGATCTCCTGTGGTTTAGTCACTTATCTTGTTACTGCTTTGAAGCTGACAGAGGATTAATTGCAGTATGCTCCATGTAACACTACACAGCTCCTCTAAAGTAGTATAATAATGAGTAGGAGGGGCTGCAAGTTTTATCAGTAATGAAAAATCATGAAAATAGATTTGGCTACTTTACACAGTAACTTCTTATACAGCATAGCCTTGGCAGTGCACCTTATCCTGCAACCCCTTAACACATCACTGATGCAGATCACTATTACAGTCACTTCTTACACTTGTTCCTTATGCTGCCAGATTATCATTATATCAGCCCATGTCAAGAACAAATTCTTTTATGATGGACATGCAGTAAAGATTATTCCAACATATCAGCTGCTCCAGCAGTGGTGATCTCTGTTTTTGCTTAGTTCTCAAAAGCATTACAATTACAGTACCATTAGGGTACTTCCTTCAACTTCACAAAATGCAAGATCCAAGATATTTCCCTTTCATCAGTCAACTCTGTTGCTAAACTTCAAGTTTCTACATATAAAGAAGATCTAGAATACTAAATCAATATATACAATGATAACTAGATAAATCAGCATTCCTAAGTAACATAAATTTAAAGGCCTCTGGAAAAGTCACAACTATTGGTTCCAGTCAAAAAGCACCTAAATTGGAGGTTCAACCCTCTCATTCTGACTGAAGGTAGATCCTAGCTTCTACCAGACTGGATAGTATCTGTAAAGGCTGCACCTGACAACATGGCATCATCTCTACATATTGCTATAAATAAAAGCAGTCTTCAACACCCTGGAGCACGTGAAGACACTCCATGGTTACATATTTCACCCATCAGAGAGTCGGCATGGATATAGGTAGCCAAGGCCATGGTCTAGGCATCTTTGCCACTAAATGCCAGACCCCGGAGATTACTCTCTCAACAAAAAATTTAGAGACAACAAAGCTCTAAGAGAAAATACTTTTGAGCTGCTACAATCTCTTAATTTCAAAATCCTCATTCATGTTGGCCCTTCAGCAAAAAAGGTCTCTGAACTTATAGTCCTGTCATGCAATTCTCTGGCTGACTTCCTTAAGAAAAAAGCAGTAGTTATGCTTTCTTCATTTCTTCCACAAGCTGTATCAAACTTTTATTTGAAACAGAAGATTACTATCTCCTCATTCTGCCCAGAGCAAATCAATAGAAGCTTTTACATATCTTAGAGGCTCAAGAAGATCTCCCAAGTAATGCATTAGGGACACCTATGCTTTCTGGCAGTCCTGTTTAGTATTACTTACCTTTAAAAGTACCAATAGAGGTCATAAAGTAACCTGACATGAAGTTATCCCCCAAAGCTTGTTTGTGATTTCTTTGGCTGCTCCACTTTCCTCCCACGTGGAGAAAACTACTAATATGTTAAATGTCCTTTATCTGAACTTGCCTACTGTATGTAGTATTTTAGAAATGCATTAAATTTAAAAGTTAAGATATGTATTCATGAAGTTCTTTTGATGAAGGATACACAGAAGAGAATTTACACATTAAAAATTGGAAAAATGTTTGGGATGACAGTAAGCATTTTTTTTAGGGGTATCAGGCATTCTTTAATACTAAATGTTTATGCAAATAACATAGTATGTAGCTCTGTTTTATGTTGAGTTGTGTTGTCCTCCTTTTTTCTGTTTTTTTTTCAACAATAACATATTTTTACAATGCACTTTTTCTAAATAGTTGGATAAAAATTTGTATAATACGAGTATGAACTTGCGGGATTAAGAATATTAGGATATGGACATATAACATTTTTTTAAATAAAATGTTTAATCTAAATCACAAATATAACTTAGTATGTTATTAACTGATCTGTTTAATCACACTACAGAAGTGGGATCATCATTATTAAGGCATCCATCTCCTGAGTTATCACGTCTAATATCTGCTCACAGTTCGCTGTCAAAAGGAGAGAGAAATTTTCAGTGGCCAGTCCTTGCTTTTGTCATCCAACATCACGATTTGGAAGGTCTAGAAATAGCAATGAAGCAAGCATTAAGAAAGTCTGCTTGCCGTGTCTTTGCTATGGAGGTGACTAGATTCCTCTAATGATTTGATTTGATTTTTGATTTTTAATTAAAAAAGCCTATATTTCATGCAATTGTATTATTTGAAAAAAATGTGTATGTATGTGTGTGTGTATATAATATATATATATGTGTGTGTGTGTGTGTGTATATATATATATATATATATATATATATATATATATATATATGTATGTGTGTATATATATATACATACACACATACAAATATATTAGTTGTTATTCACGTATACCTCATAATTGTCTCTAGTCTGTGTATTTGTGTGATTATGCAGGAAAGTTAGACTGAAAACTGCAGGATCTTTATGAGTGAATCCTCCTCCTTCTTGAAGTGCAAGATTTGCAGTGTTCAAGAAAGAAATAGATGTGAAATTATTCCTTTTTATAAAGAAGATAATAGGAGTACTGTATAATGCTAATGGCACACAGAATGTTTGCTGCAAGTGCAACTTCTATTCCATATGTGTTAATAAAAAGGCTATGTGTTTCAAATAGCCACAATTTATTTGCTTAAATTGATTTCCTAACATAGTTTTAAATGTTCTTTATAATATTTTGATTTGGCAGGCTTTCAACTGGATGCTTTGTAATGTCATTCAGACAACATCTCTCCATGATATTTTATGGCATTTTGTGGCTTCCCTAACTCCTGCTCCTGTAGAACCAGAAGAAGAAGATGATGAGGAAAACAAAGCAAACAAAGAAAATGCAGAACAGGTGTATATTTTTAAGCGTTTTCTGCAGGATTAATATATTGACACGAGTCATTAAATCAGTCTTATGACATGCAAAACTGACCTTATGTTAATATAAAGCTTCTAAAATACTCTAGGAACCTTGGCTGGCTCCCTATTTTCATGTAGTATACCCAGAAAAATATATTTAACATATCGGGGACCAGTGACTGTCTTGTTTCCTTGTGCTAGGAGACTTCTGCTTGGTCTCAGATTGATATTCTATAAATAAGAATTAATAAGGAATGGCTGGATGACCATTGGATTGTACATAAGGAAAATGTGGTTTGTTTTGTGTACATCTCTCTAAACATCATTTCCAGGAGATATGTTGCAGCTTTCTACAAAATCATATTTTGCACTCAGAGCATAGCTTGCATCTAGATAAGGAAGAATGCAACCTCATTAATGTATTTATTTTTGGGCCAGGAAAAAGATACAAGAGTATGTGAACATCCATTGTCAGACATAGTCATCGCTGGGGATGCAGCTCATCCCTTACCTGACACGTTTCATCGTCTTCTGCAAACCATTTCAGATTTAATGATGTCGCTTCCTGGAGGCAGTGCACTGCAGCAAATGGCACTCAGGTAAAACAAATATTAGATTATTTGACTTTTTTTTTAATATCTGGCTTGAAATATTAAATGGCAGTTAGCTGTTGCTAATAAAGATTGCAAAGCAGCTTTTTGAGATAACCAACATTCAGTAGTAGAATATCATTGGGGATCCTCCAGTCAAATCCCAATTCAGCAGCAGTGCAAATATTTCTATTAGAGGAGAAAAAAGGGTAAGTGGCTCAAATCCAAGTGATAAAAGAGTAGATACTCACAAACCTCTGTAATATTACCGGGTGCCACGAGAAAGACGTCCCAAAGTCAACCAAATGGAAATGGCAAAAAAGATCCCAGGCGACTCCAGAGTAGTAAAAAGTGAACTTTATTGACCAAAAGTTAAAAGCAGGGCCACATTCTTACGCCTTTTGTGCAACAGCACTTAATCATAGAAAAAACATGGCAATGAAAACGAGGCTTAAATGAGCAAAACAACCAATCAAAAACAGGTACCCTGAACCATGTGGAAACAAAAAACGGCAAGTACAGATTGGTAAACTGAGCCGAGCAAAATGTATACAACATAATAGTAACAAAGTGAAACAAATTAAATATACATAGTATACAAATATGTCTTTGCAAATATATCAAGTCAAAACAGGCACATGAATCTAAAAGTATAACCAAATAAAGGCAGAACCAGATAAGACCAGATAAAAGGGGATCCATATAAGAAAAACACTTAGTAGTGAGAAACATGTATATAACATAAAATGTGGGGGAAAAAAGAGAGATAAAAAGTTTATAAAAGTGAAGTGAAGTCTTTTGCCAAACATTTCTATTGCAATGGGAGTGCTCAAGGCAAAAGGGAAATGTACCGGCTTCTTTTAGTTTTGAGCTTGCCCCTGTAGAGAAAACGATGTATGTGTGATTTTTTTTTTTTTTAAGCTAACATTTAACCTGAGAAATGTGGAATAAAGCGGAGTATGTGGTACAACCTGCACAATATTAACGTCGGTAGGGTAAATACATGTTTTAAGTAAAAGTTACTTGCCAAAATGCTGCTCTATTTAAATAACTAGAATAGAGGTATTCTATAATATCAACTTATTGGAATTCAGCACTTTAATAAATGTTATGGTATTAATCAATGAAATAAAAAATCCATACTGAAGTGGAAGCAATTTATATAGCTGAACCTTTTTTTTCTAATTCACAGCATTGTTCTTTAATGCGTTGGAGAAAGTGTTTTAGAGTGTCAAATAACCAACCCAGAATACCATAAATCTTTATCCTTGTTCATATGCATAAACATCTCACCAAAAATGATCACATGAGCAATCATTTGTATTCTCTTTAGTGAAATGTAATTTCAACATTTGTAGATTAACATACATTGTAAAGAGGAGGAAAAGCACTTTGATGAAAAAGTCTGGGTGTGTGCATATTATTTTAAAAAAATTGTATGTAGAACACAGCTGTAGAAATATTTCTACATCTGCTAGATTGTGATTTGAGGGATCTGCTTGGAGGAGCTATAATGTCAGCTGCTCTTTAGCGCTCCCTCCCCCACAAACTGATCATTGACATTGGGGCATAAAAAGAAGCTTCTTCAATTTCTGCAGTCTTAGCTGAGACTACTCCCTGATTCATATTAATATGTTTAAGTGGATAACCTTAATTTTATGTTAAAATATTATGTACACCAATGCTCTCTCTCTTTATTTACAGGTGTTGGAGTTTAAAATTCAAGCAGTCAGATCACCAGTTTCTACACCAAAGCAATGTGTTTCGTCACATTAACAACATTCTCTCCAAGTCAGATGATGGAGACAGTGAGGAGAGTTTCAACATCAGTGTGCAATCTGGATTTGAAGCAATAAATCAAGTTAGTATTTTTATTGCTTGTAAGAAATAACATAGATAAATTATTTAAATGTATTTCTTGGTTCAACACTGTTTCTAGGCTTGCATTTTTATTCCACCCAGTGGATTTAATGTCATTTATAGGACCTAGGATCTTGACTTTTTGTATTATACCAGGTTCTTATTCAGTTGTTAACTACAATGTTTTTTCATCCAGATTTTATATGCTATATTTTGGCTGCACATGTTTACAACTCTAGAGACAGCTTGTTCACTCTTTGAGTCAGAGCTCCTGAACTACGAAGTCCTTTGTTGAGTAACTAGTAATTTGTTGACTACTAGGATTTATCTATAATATTATAAAGGTGACCAAGAGTATAGGGAAAAATCATCTCGGAACTGCATTTGTACATTTAATGAGTGGGAAAGTTTTTTTACTTATTTTTTAATTAAACTTAGCCAGAAAACCCATAAACCCATGTCAGCTCTGCCCATGGTCCTTAATCCTACAGGTGTAAGAAATTTTTGATGGTATCAGTTAAATTAAATCAGTCTGTCTTTTTCAGAATTTAGAATACATAGTTTGTAGATTATTTTAAATAAATATATTCTCCCCTACAATTTTACCCAGGTTGAAAGTGCAGAGGAGAATTTAGTAGTGGTCAGGTCTCAATAGTGGAAAATATATTGTAAAGATCCCCTTTAAAGATGCTCATTACCTCGGGAGGTGATTCTTAAGGGGGGAATGCTGTCTCTTGATCTCACTAGCTTGCCAGTTTTTTCTTCTCTTGACAAGTGTTGCGACCCTCTTCACTTTCTGTTCCTGTGTGATTTCAGCTAATACAGCTGATGTTATTGCACTTGCTCAGTTTGTACAATGTGTTAAACACTAAATTTAAGACTAAGGGGGGAATTCACCAAAGTGCGAAGTGAGGTGCGAATCTTCACGGATTAAAGGGATTCCAGTCTCGGCGAGGCGACTCTTTTGGTTTCGCCGAGACTGGAATCCCTTTAAAGTGTTCGCTGATGTCCATGTGCAGGACATCTGTGAGTGCATAACAGTCAGTGCGAAGTGAGGCGAAGGATCCGCACCTCACTTCGCACTTTCGTGAATTCCCCTCTAAATATCCTGTGTTTCCTTCCAGGAATCCTGCTTGGTAACTGGCTTAAAAGACATGACTAGCATTGTGGATATAAAGACTTCAAGCAGACCAGCTATGATTGGAAGTCTGACAGATGGATCCACAGAAACATTCTGGGAGTCTGGCGATGAAGACAAAAATAAAACAAAAAGCATAACAATAAATTGTGTAAAAGGAATAAATGCTCGTTATGTGTCAGTGCATGTAGACAACTCTCGAGACTTAGGGGTAAATCTTAATGTATTCTTGATCCTTTATATTTCAGTTTTTTTCGAAAATGTATGTTTCTTACTGTTAGATGCAAATCATGAAGAAATAAAATAGAAGTTACATTGTAGAAATGTTTTCACATAGTAAATATTATAAACATGTTTTGGCTTCATGCTGTAATTAGCAAATTGTTCAATTCTTGCTTTTGTTTCTTAACACCAGAAAAATAAAAGAACATTTGGTGGGATGATGGTTATTCCATTGCAGTACATGGAAGCTGAGTTCCTGCTTTGGTTGTTTATCTTATAATTTCAAGGCCACTACTGTTTACTTACATATTAAAGATGGCTGCAACTATTAAAGAGAAAAAACAAACACAAAGCAACAAAAATCAGAAATTTTAATTTATAGATGACATTTTTACAGGTGCAATGTAGAAATAACTGCCATTCCAAACCCAATGGGAGCTTTACTGGTTTACATGGTCCTTGCCAAAAGACCTTTTTTCCTTAAGTTCTAACCACCTTTTTCATATTGCAGAACAAGGTAACCTCAATGACTTTTCTCAGTGGCAAGACTGTGGAGGATCTGTGTAGAATCAGACAGGTAAAGGGAGCCTGGGTTTGAATGGTCTTTATGGGCATTGGGAATTCAATTCATCTTCTTGTACTTTGGGGACAGAGACAGCAGCTTGTGGCCTGTGAATAACTGTTTTCATGACAAATGGACAATGTTTTGATTGTTTGATGGTAGAATAAATTTGTGTGTCTATATGTATCAGGCCTCCCCAGGACTAGCGTTCTGAATGCATCATTAATATTCGCCTTCTGTTTTTAGCTTTTTCTTTTGATTGTTTGCCAAGGGTCAGTCACCCCAGCAATCAGAAAATCAATTGCTGATTTTTATTTTCAATTTCTTTGTTTTTCTGTTTAGGTCCTGTATGGTCTCTTTTCTGTTATATAGTTTAATTATAGAATGGTTTCTAATAAGGCACTTGGAAGCAAAAGGTTAATTAATTGAAATGTCACAAAAAAAGAGTTGTTGAAAACTATCTTATTATTGCTCTTTACAACATATTACATTTTCACTTTCTTTACTCTTTACTGGTGCACATTACTGCCACTTTAAACCTCTTTAAATCTTTCATCCTTCCAAAGATCAAAGCAGTAAAGTATGGCTGTGTCCTCCCAACAAAATAGCCACTGACAGCATGCAAAACACTATAGAATAGAAAAAAGCAGCTCTGCCTAAAGAAATTGAAAGGAGTAAAATCTTACATATTTATAGGGGGTGAAAAGTGCAAAACAGTTTTATAATATGTTTCACATATTACAAAATAACATATGTATTGTATAATAAAACTTTGTTTATTGTCCTACCATTTCATCCTACTGTAGAATTCAGGCATATATTTTGTAACATTTCAATTTTCCTACATTATAACCATCTTCTATGTGGAATTAAAGTGAACTGCTTTTACCCTGTAAAACAAAAAAAAACAAAAAAAAAAAAACAGTTTTCAGGTGTTTGGTGGTTTGGGAGACACAAGAATAAAAATCTCCTAAAGGAAAAAGTAGTACTTCTCCAGAATCATAGTAGCATAATACTATGTTCATTTACACTAGCATACCCTATGGCTTAGTACCCCTTTTACTGTTAACAGTATTTTGTATTGCATTTCCAAATTTGAAGGACATTCTTGATTTATGTTTAAGTATAAGCTGTACGTATCTCTCTGAATCATGCCAATTGTACCTTCTATACTATCTGGGATATCATTAGATAATTATTTCTCTTTGTAATGTTTTCTTCTAGACTGATTTGGATTCCCGGCACATTGGATGGGTCACCAGTGAACTTCCTGGAGGGGATAATCATATCATAAAAATTGAACTGAAAGGTCCAGAGAATACATTGAGAGTGCGCCAAGTGAAGGTTCTTGGCTGGAAAGATGGCGAGTCTATCAAGATAGCTGGACAGATATCTGCCAGTGTGGCTCAGCAAAGGAACTGCGAATCAGAAACTCTACGTGTGTTTAGGCTGATAACTTCTCAGGTTTGTTTCAAATGTTAGAGCATGAACACTGCTGGTACAAGTAATTTCCATAGGCCCTTCTATAACAGCAACAGAAAAATATTATAGATCATTTGTTCAATTGAAAGTTGTGATCAGATTTATTCATCATGATCTACCCATTATATTTGTAAAACTGTTGTAAACAAACAAAAAAAATACTTCTTTAAATAGGTATTTGGCAAGCTTATTTCTGGCGATGCGGAACCAACACCTGAACAAGAAGAGAAAACATTGCTGTCTTCACCTGAAGGAGAAGAAAAGGTAAAGAAAAAGATATCTCATTCTCTCA